>JAEBDU010012119.1:0-131028 GCA_016802625.1 Heliconius numata
ATAACTCTCTGATACAAATTCATAACTCTCTGATAAAAAATAGTTAATATCAGCATGAATAATAAAAATAGGTTCTTAACTATCTTAGGCTATATTGGCAAAACTATTATCAATATCCTGTTTTTTATAATAGAGTTTATCCTATCCTATATCGAGGTGATTATTGGACTTTTTATCATCATCCTTGTCTATTTTTGCTGGCCAGCTCTGATTGTCTATGTCATGATTGCGTTTATTATTGGTACCGTTATGATGTTTATTGGCTGAAATATATTATCCCCAAACCAAAAACTTAACGCCAAGCGCTGGCAATCATCATATCTAACAAATCAATAAACGCCCACCCTTCTGCTCTGATGGAAATCATGGAAAGGCAATCTTGTTTTTCTCTGCCTGGACGGCCTGCACCTGTTAAGTTTGGTTTCATATTTAAATCAAAGATCTTAAATATTCCCTCTTTATTCGCACGGCAATCAATACGAATGAGGGCTCTGGCCTCTACGATTTCAGCAGCCTTCACACAAGCATGAACAATCGTTTGCATTTTTGTGGATTTTAATTCTGTTAAACTAATCGCAGCACTATTCTCTGTTACTGGCGTATCGCCATTATAAGGTGCAATATAATCCTTTTGATTAAACCGATGCACAGGACGCAACGCCCAATAATTCGATTGTGCTTGCCAACGATCTGATCCAGAAACTGGAGGCATAATGGTCAAGGTAATTTCTTCGCCCTCCAACAATTCTTCGACCATAAAGTAAGAGCCGAATTTTCCCTCTTGTTGTAACTGTTCAATCGTGACTTTTAAATGTGTAAAATCATGAACCACACTAACCCCTTGGCTACCCCTGCCACGCACAGGTTTTACTACCAAAGGAAAGCACATATCCCCTTGCTCTATTTTTCCTTGTAGATCGGATAAAGACAAAATCCCAGCATGTATCTGCTGCCCGACTAAGTAAGATTGTGCAACAGGCAAGCCTATTTTATGCAAAAGCGTATTGGTTTCAAATTTATCATCAAAATGTTGCATGCCCTTGGTTGTTTGGCCAATTTTATAAATACTTGCTGGCACTTTTTCAATTGGATGCCCCTCAAATAAAACAGTATTTAACCAAAGATGGGTAGCCCCCGCCTTTAATGCTGTTTCTATCCCCTCTTCTGTATCAGGAAAAACCCAATCTAAAGCAACCTCAGCAGAAGGATTGTTGGTCGGCGTTACAACAGAACGGTTAAATTTATTCAGTGTATAAGCAATATCTGCTCCACCATCTGAGTATCCTCCAGGTTTACCATCTTTACGTAACCCATCAATCATAGGAGGCGGTAATGCTTGATATAAAAGTGCTATATTTTTTACTGGCATTATAATTCACCCTAAAATTATAAAAATAATTCTTGATTTATTATTCTTGATGTTGTGCTTGCTGGACCAATTGCAAATAAATGGGTGCTTCATCATCAAAAATACTTTCCCCTTCTAATATATATGCACGCATGAGAAATTCTATCGCTTTTTTATCGTTCATATTATACAAAGCCTGTCCCAATCGTAATAAAATAAAAGGATTTTGATGACTATCAGGTCCATTTAAAGCATCATAAAACTGTTGCTTTGCGTTTGAATAATCACTTTTTTGAAAATACGCATCACCAAGAGATACTTTCACCCAAGTATAAGCCTCATAATGATGTTGTGGAACTGGAAGTTGATTTAAAGCCTTTTGAAAGAAAAGAATAGCTTTATCATAATTTTGTTTATCCATTTCTGCATTACCTTGTTCACACAAAGCGTCGATTTCATCAAAATCAACCTTTTGGCCTTCAACAATTTCAAAAGGTTGATCTAAATAAAAATCTAAGTATTTTTGGAAAATCCTCGAAAAGCAGCGCCCTTTTCTTTTGCAAAAGCTTTGGTAAATTTTAACTTAGACTTTTCTAATTGGCCTGTTTCATAATAAATCATTCCATAATAAACAAAGATTATATTATCATCAGGATTACATTGATAAATAATCTCTACCCATTTTTCTGCTTCTTTATAATTTTTTGATGAAAGCATGAATGAAATAAGCTTTGGGCAATAACAACGCTGAAATTCCATTTTTGTTTTGGAGCTGGCAATAAATCCCATGCTTGGTAATAAAGGTCAATTGCCTTTTGGTACGCTTTATTTTCATCAAATAAAACCCCTTGATCAATTAAACCAGCTATCTTTACAAACAACTCCTTCGATAGCTCGAAATAAGACATTCTTATTCCTTTTGAAATATTATTGTTTCTCTTCAATATATCTAAAAAACTAGCATAATTTACGTTTTAGAGTGAGTCAAACTGATACGTTTTTTCACCAATTTTATAACATAAAACCGCACTCTAGTACCAGAATACGGTTTTACATAGGTTCGCACTTCATTAAAAAAATATAAGCGATATCTGCTCCACCGTCAGATTATTCTTCTTAACGTATCATCTTTACATAACTGATCAATCATAGGGGGAAAATACTATATTTTTTAGACATTACCATGCTTCCATTTTACTTTTACTACACTGCTATCCTAATATTAAACGATCTATTTCGGGGTATAAATGTTATTTAACCTGATGACATCAGCACACTATTCATTATATAAACGAATAAAATTATAAACACTTTTATACATCTAGCCTTTGGCTCTCACATTTCAAAAATAATATCAAGCTGGATAGAAAATTACATATCGTTAAAACTATTGTTGCTGTATCACACGAAAGCCATTGATTTCTTTGTTATCACCCAAAAGATTATGATATTTAAAATCTTTTGTAGGAACGACCAACAAGATTTCACCATTACTAATCAACTTGCTGCTTACTAAATAAATAAGTTTAAATTTATAGTCAGAATAAACGATAATTTTTGATAAAATTCTATTTGAACTAATCCTTTGAAAAATTCTTGCTTTTACCTCATAGCATGTGCCATCTTCAAAACCTTTCTCAGAAGTCCAAGTATCTTCTAAATCATATATTTTATTATGGCATTTTTTTGCTACAGCACTCCCCCAATATTTAACTCGAGATTGAATACCCCGTTGTTCGCTCTCTGCTTGTATCTTATGAATTGCATCTTGAGCTGACAGATTATATTGATCCATATAACTGGACACTTCTTCAATAGAAGAATCTACATAAGGCCTTAACAGCTGTTGCGTATTATATGAAGAATTTTGAAGAATATGACGAATTTCTTCTGCTCTTTGTGGTGCTATTTCAACATGCTTATAAATACCACCTTCTGCGTATAATTTATCAAAAGCATCCTGGGCTGAAACATGATTTCGATTCATATATTCTAATACTGCAACAACATTACCCCTACTATTGATCTGATTTGATTGATTTGCAACTTTGTTAAGAACAGGAACGATCTCTTTATATTGTTGGATCGTAACACCCTTTCGAATAAAATAGGCGATATCTTCACCTCTAGCAGTAACAATTTCTGCAATTATTTTATTTTTATTCGTGTTATTATAATAATCTATCTTTTTATTATTATCATTATTATCACGAATTTGTTCATCATAAAATAGCGCTCCCCACTGTTTGACTAATTGAGGATTGTTAATATCATTTTTCATAAAAAATACGGCAACGTCGCTGTCTATTCCTTCCTTTACACACCATTCTTGATATGCAGCCTTAGAAGCTGCCTGATTCATATCTGTTACATCCCAAAATTTAGCTTTCTGAGACCCATCTAAATCCAATGTATCGATACCACATCCAGTTAACGTTAATAATAAAGTGCTTGCTAGGATCTTCATATATTTCATGACCATACCTCATAATAATATTTAAATTAATTATTAAGTGAATATACGTAATCAAAATTATTGCATATTAAAAAACAAATTATGTTTCACAAAAAAGACTATGTTGCTTTCCATACAACACAGCATTTTCCAAATGAATCTCTTAAATATTTCTATTACAATAGCCCAGAAATCCATACAGATGGGAGCTTTGACCTCAGCAACTTTCGTAACTTTAAAACAAACATTAATAATCGTCTATATTTTTGAAAATTGTCACTCTATTAAAGTAATCGCAACACTATTCTCTATAACCAATGCATCTTCATTATAAGGCACAATATAATCTGCTTGATTAAATCAATAATGCACAGGATAACACACCTAAGGATTGGATTGGATTGGATTGGATTGGATTATATTGCCCACCGATCTAATCCTAAAATTAAAAGCAGAAGAACTATTTTTCAAATTATACGCATTTACCTGCAAATCATTTAAACAAATAATTTATTAACGATATACATCGCTCATTAACAATAAAATATGTCTTAATCATTTACATTAATCCCTTTTATAGCGCTTATAATATCTTTTTCTAGCCTGATATAATTTCTCCACATTATTATTCGCCCAATCTAATAATGGAGTCGTTATTTTTAAAAGGCTTAACCCAAATAAAGTGATTTTATAGGTCACTTCTACTGGAATTGTATCTCCATTGACTGACCGAGTAATTAAGCCATCTTCTTCTAAATTCTTTAATGTTTGCGAGAGCATTTTTTGGGACAACCCATCATGTTTTTTTAATAGGCCATTAAAGCGACATTTATCGTAAGACAAATCAACAAGCAATAAAAGAAACCACTTATTTGACAGCCTATTAAATAATAATTTTTCAGGGCTTTCCTCTTGATTACTATTTGAAGATAAAGATTTTTTTAACATTTTAAATAACCTAAAGGTAACTTTGTTGATATAAGGTATCTACTTTACATATTAAATATAATAACTACTATAAACCTTGCAACATTTAGAAAGGTTTTTTTATGACTATTGATAAAAATTTTGCACATGATTTATCTGGGTTCGTAGGAACACATTTTGTATATACGTATGAAAATGGCTGGAAATATGAATTATATGTCCGTAATGAAAATACATGTGATTACCGCATTGACAAAGGTCTTGTAGGCGGAAGATGGGTTACCAATCAAAAAATACATGCGGTTCAATTTTCCCCAAACGTTTTTAAGTCGATTGGCACGAACCAACAGGAACCTGTGTCAGTTTACTCTTTGATTTAACAAGAAAAATATCTCATGGCACCATTTTCTTTCCACAATGGATTGCTGGTGAAGGACAACATCCTGAAAAAACCATTTGTTTTCAAAATGATTTTATTGAAGATATGCACCGTTTCCGTGACGAAGGCCCAATATACCCTTATATCGTTATTCCTGAATTTTCAAAAATTACCTACATGAAAAATGAAGGTATAGATAACGACAACGTCATTAATATGCCACCAGGACAGCTTCCTGATAACTTTTTTGACGGAAAATAATTTAAAAAAAATACTTAAAAATTTTATACTATATTTCCGTATTATATAAATATTTTTTATCAAAAAAACCGCATTCTATTATTAGAATACGGTTTTAGTCTTTTTAACAATAAATTATAAAATACAATTTATTTCATTAATTCACCACATTGGCCTAATAATGCTTCGAAAACACGTGCTACAGCAACCGCACCAGGATCAGCATTCCCAACCAAGCTATCACTATTTAAATAAGAAGAACGACCCGCATTTGCCTTGGTAGATTTTGCCGTATTTTCAGCCCCTTTTCCAGCGGCTTGGGTTGCAGCATGCAGGCTATTATTATGTTGCAAAGCCTCCAACGCAGGTTGCAACGCATCAATCATGGTTCTATCACCCAAATCTGCACCACCATAATGCTTCATTTGCTTTAACCCAAACAATAACCCTTCAACCAAATTTTTACCTTCAGCCAATTTTTGACCTGTAGCAGTAAAGAAAATAGACATTAATACACCACTAGATCCCCCCATAACCACAGCCAAACGTTCGCCAATCACTAAACATAATTTAGATTGATCAGCCAATGGAAGTTCTTGAGCTTTCAACAACGCCGCAATACCACGAGCACCCGCAGCAAAAGTTGCCCCTGTATCCCCATCACCAACTTTAGCATCCAGCGCATTAAGCTCATCTTCTAAATCACTCAATGTTTTGGTGACAACCTCAACAACCTTACCTGAAACCTCATGTGCAGATGGCGTATATTGAACTTTTGTTTCAACCGTTTCCAAAGAAACAATAGACATTTTTTCTGGTTTTACTGGATAAACCCAAGAAGAAGCCTCCGTTGGAGCTGTTAATGCTTTCTCAATTTGATCATCTAGGACTAATAAACTTAAAGAAAAACCCTTCATATCCAATGCTGTGACAATCAATGCAGGTCCAACAACCCAAGCAATTTGTGACTCTAGAGCACTATGATAGAGTTCTTTGGTTAAAATTCCCATTTCTAATGCAGAAACCCCACCAAGATTATTAATCATCACCGCCAAACGCGCATTCTTTACAACATGCGGGGTCAATTTAGCAAGCATTAAATCAATAACTTCGCGGCTATTTTGCGTTGTTACTGTACTCGCACCAGGTTCCCCATGAATACCCAATCCTACTTCGATTGCCCCTTCAGGAATACGCTGAGCATCACTTTGTGCTTGCGGTAAATGACAACCAGACATTGCCACCCCAATACTATATACTTGTTGATTGGCGTGATCGACAAATCGTTTAACTTCCCCCAAAGGAAGTCCTGATTCCGCAGCATAACCTGCCATTTTATGAATAAAAACAGTTCCTGCAATTCCACGAGGATGCTTATTGTCTGGTAATGAAATATCATCCCGAACAATAACCATCTCAACTTTATATCCCAAATGTTTTGCTTTTTCGGCGGCTAGTCCAAAGTTAAGGCGATCCCCTGTATAATTTTTAATAATTAACAAACATCCAGCCTCTCCCGTAACCGCAATAATTGCTGTTAATACGGCATCAACACTGGGGGATGCGAATAAATCACCACAAACAGCAGCTGTTAACATTCCTTTTCCAACAAATCCAACATGAGCAGGTTCATGCCCCGCACCGCCACCAGAAATAACCGCTACTTTTTTCTTGTCCCAATCCTTACGAACGACAATACGCATCGACGGATCCGTATCTAATTTTGCAAGATTTTTATGTGAAGCTGCGACCAAAGCCCCTTCAATAGCGTCATTTACAAGTGTTTTACGATCATTAAAAAAGAAATTAGACATGATCCATCCTTACTTTGGAAAAATTTTAAATAACTTTTGTTATTATGCACCAAGCAAAATAGTCATGACAAGGCAGTATTCAAGATTTTGTGAAAAAATATATTTTTATCAATAATTTCTGTATGTATGAATAAAAAAACAAGTATGCGTTTTTATTAGAAACTATTTACGAAATAATAAATATTACAATATATACACTATATTATTTTGATATAAAAACTATACTATGTTTATTTCATCACAACCTTTGATCTATATACCGTTAAAATAAGCATCCCATTATCTCAGCAACCTGCTGTCAAATAGAAATTTAACCAAACGACATCAATACAGTCAAAACGTAACTCTCTTTAGATATTTTCAGAAAAGATACACATCTAATCATGAGTATGACCAAAATAGTATCTAAAATATATTCTATATTTATAAGAGCGTATTGAATCATTATGTAATATACAATAAAAAAACGTAATTTTTTATCTCTTCTATAATTAAATGATTACATTTCACGTTTTATAAACATTTCTGTATATACTGATCAAGATATGTTTTTAAGGCATCATCTCCGTATTGTTGATACTCTTGATAATAAAATCGCCAATGATTTCCTACATCTGGAGTATAACAAGTGCGATTTAATCCATTCATCCCATCTATAATTTTTAAACGAAATTGCTCTATAGACCTAAATTGAAAATGCAATAAACAAAAGCCAATATCTAACATAGAGCGTAGACCATTTTCCCCACCTTCATAGGCATTTACAAAGTGATTACCCATTGTTGGGGACATGTTATATCCTGTTCTGTAAGCTGCTTTCGTCCAACAACCATCCATTCTTTGACATACTTGAAAATCTGTTTCCGACAGAGTTTGTCCAAAATATGTAATCTCATTTCTTTCTTTGGAAAATAAAGCTGCATTTGCCCAAAGAAAAAGCAAAACATGATTTTGAGCATTGATCAAATAATTTGTAAAACCTTCAATCGCTTTATCTGTATTTTTAGTGCAACACGTTATAAATTCATCAGAATCAATTGGAAATATCCATGATGGTTTTTCCTCTTCTCTAAGATAAAATTCCGAGAAACGCGCTATAGCCTCTGTTTTTGTTTGTTGATAATGCCCTTCTAGATAATCAGTACAATAAAAAACATCAGCCTCTTTATATTCTTGCTTGAAAGTCTTAATAATCTCAGCTGTTTTATCATTACTATTATTATCTAAAATAAAAAAACGACGAAAACCAAGCGAATAATGATGCCTAAGATTAATTCCTATAATATCTTCCGCATTTTTTACCAACATCACTAAAGCAGCACGTCGTAATTCAGAAATAAAAATATCGTCTCTTACCTGCCATAATTCACTATTTCTAAACTCATTAAACTGGCAAACAGATTGGTTATCAAAATTTTGTATTGGAATGATAGACATCATTTACACCTAAATCAAATAAGTCATACATTATAAGGGGGATGCGTTAATCCTTTTGGAGAATAAGTAAAGACCTCACATCCATCTTCTGTAACACCCATCATATGCTCAAATTGGGCACTTAAAGAACGATCCCGTGTTACCGCTGTCCATCCATCATCAAGAATTTTGACATCGGCTTTACCTACATTTAACATTGGCTCAATCGTAAAAACCATTCCTGGCTTTAATTCTAGTCCGTGCCCTCTTTTTCCATAATGCAAGACGTTAGGCTCTTGATGAAAAACACGTCCAATACCATGACCACAAAAATCTCTTACAACAGAAAAACGCTGAGATTCAGCATATTCTTGAATAACATACCCAATATCACCCAATGTATTTCCTGGCTTTACCTCTTTAATTCCACGAAGCAAAGATTCATACGTAACATCGATAAGCCTTTGTGCCAAACGAGATGCCTTACCAACAATATACATACGACTACTATCCCCATACCAGCCATCTAAAATTGAGGTCACATCAATATTTATAATATCCCCATTCATCAAACGACGATCCCCAGGAATACCATGACATACAACATGATTAATTGAAGTACAACAAGATTTTGGAAAACCTCTATAATTCAAAGGGGCTGGAATTGCACCACGTTCCAATGTATACTCGTGAATAATCGTATTGAGTTCTTCTGTCGTTACCCCTTCTTTGACAAAAGGCGTAATCATATCCAAAGTTTCAGCCGCCAAACGTCCAGCGGCTCTTAACCCAACAAAATCTTCTTGGGTATAAAATACCATCCGTCGATCAGCCATATAAGCCTCCAATTTTTAAAACCATAAAATAATAATACCCAACTAATAATACATATTAGTTGGGTAAGGTAAACTTATTCTTAACAAGACAACTAAAAATTAAATAACAATTTTTATCTTTTTTTATGTTTCTTCACTGTATTATTGGTATGCACAACATGCTTTACAGAGACCTTAGTTGCTCTTACTTTCTTTGTTTTACTTGGTAATTGCGCCACTTCTACTATTCTTCCTTTTGAAGAATGGCTAGCTTTAGCTAAAATAACATTTGAACGTTTATGATGTCGTCCACGCGGTGTAACTCTTGCTAATAATAAAGGTCTTTCTGCGGGTGATACTCCAGCTTTAACAAAACCATTATCCAATGCATTCATCATAATTGTATTGCGCTGACCATTACTGGATGCTCCCAACACAACCCCAACCAATCGAACATTTCCTTGCACAGCCGAACCAACCAAATTATGACCTGCCGCTGCTGTATATCCTGTTTTTAATCCATCCGCACCTGCATATCCTCTAATTAAAGGGTCATGATTGGGGATATTACGTCCTCGAAAATTAAAAGAGGGCACTTTAAAAAAAGGATAATATTCAGGATAGTCTAACACTAGATGACGTGCCAAAGTCGCCATATCTCTTGCGGTCGTTACTTGATCTGGATTAGGTAGGCCAGAGGCATTCCGAAAAGTCGTTCTGCTCATTCCAATCACTCTTGCTTGTTGAGTCATCATTTGAGCAAAGCGGGCTTCATCTCCCCCACCAATAAATTCGCCTAAGGTACAAGCCGCATCATTTGCAGATTTGGTAACCAATCCCAAAATAGCTTCACGAACTGTAATTGTTGATCCTGCTCTTAACCCCAGTTTAGAGGGTTCCATAGAAGCAGAATGAATAGAAACAGGAATACGTTGGTCTAAAGAAATAGCATTCGCATGTAATGCACGAAACGTCATATACAACGTCATCATTTTTGTTAAGCTGGCAGGATAACGTTGTAAATCAGGGTCATCTTTGGAAACAACATTACCATTAATATCAGTAACAATAGTACTAACTCTACCTACATATTGAGCATGTACTGTCGGGGACAGAAAAAATGTAAATAACCACATGGAGAAAAAAACAACCCCAGTTGTTTTCACCTTATTGATTTTTAAGAGTGATTTCATTCCTAAAAACCGTTTCTGCAAACAGCCTCTTTGGTTGTAATTAGAAATATACCTTGTCACTTTGCTCCCCTATTATGCCCCGATAATTAAAAGTAACTTTTAATAGATTACACGATTACACTGATCACTTTTAACCTTATCATTTTTATCTTTTTCTATCAATCTTGGAATACTATAAAAAATATAAAATACAAAGAGATATTATCCATATTTAAAGTATATAGAAAAGAAAAAATATATAAAAATAGAATTAAAAAAGAGCGTACAAAATGAACGATCACAACCAATACTTGCAAAAAATCGCTAAAAATGACACAAAAGAACTACTTGTAATTAAAAAATAAATATGCTTAATTCCTTTACAAATACTTTATAAGATTAATTTAACTTAACATCTTATCACAAATTATATTTTGAAATATGTCATTTACATTACCCTTTTACACACTCATTTTTCGAAATTCCTCTTTTAGTTGTGTCGATTCTCAAACGCTGAGCGATACAGTTACTATGGTATCAAACCAACTACAAAAACCCCCTATGTATAAAGTTCTTATGTTAAATGATGACTTTACCCCAATGGATTTTGTCGTCTATATCTTGGAAACGATATTTCAGAAAAATAGTGAAGAGGCCGTAAAAACTATGTTGGAAGTTCACAATAATGGTATTGGAAATTGTGGAGTTTTTACATATGAAGTGGCAGAAACAAAACAAGAACAAGCCTTACAACTTGCAAAAAACCACCAATATCCCCTGCAATGTGTCCTTGAAAAAGAATAATTATACTTTATGTATTAAATACAAAACTTAAAGTCATCATTGCTACATTTATACCGTGCTTGATAAAATATAGTTTGAAAAATATTTTTCTTGCAATAGAATAAATGTCGTTATGCGTTGTTATGCGCTTCGTAGTTATAAAGGTATTATATTGTGCTATCCAATAATTTAGAGCATTCCCTACGCCGGGCTTTTGAATTAGCGGGGAAATATCACCATGAATATGCTACATTAGAACATTTGTTGTATGGATTAACAGAAGATCCTGACGCAATTGCTATTTTTAATGCTTGTCGTATTAATATCCAACAATTACGCCATGATATTAAATATTTTATACAAAACGACTTATCTATTTTAACAACAAATACAGATATACAACCAAAACCAACCACTGCATTTCAGCGCGTTATTCAACGCGCAAGCATCCATATTCAATCAAGTGAAGCTCAGGATGTCAACGCGGCAAATGTCATTGTTGCATTATTTTCTGAACATGAAAGTCATGCAGTTTACTTTTTACAAACACAAAATTTAACAAAACTAGATGTGCTGAATTTTATTGCGCATCGCATTACAAAAACTTCTTCTTCACATCCTTATTCCTCAGATGAAAATGAAGATTTAGATGATTTCTTTTTAGAAGAGCAAAAAGACCAAAATCATAACGGCAATGAAAATCCGCTTAACCAATATTGTGTTAATCTCAACGAAAAAGCTGCCGCAGGATTAATCGACCCATTAATTGGTAGAGAAGCTGAAGTTGAACGCACAATACAAATCTTATGCCGACGCACGAAAAATAATCCTTTATTAGTCGGTGATCCTGGTGTTGGTAAAACGGCTATTGTCGAAGGGTTAGCATTAAAAATTAATGATGGTACCATTCCTGCTATTTTAAAAAATAGTGTTATCTATGCGTTGGATATGGGTATTTTAATGGCTGGCACACGGTATAGAGGGGATTTTGAAGAACGTTTAAAAGCTATTATTCAAGCCCTACAAAATGAAGAAAAAGCCATCCTATTCATTGATGAAATTCATACAATTGTTGGGGCTGGCTCAACATCTAATGGTTCTTTAGATGCTTCTAACTTATTAAAACCTGCATTAGCAGAAGGCAGCCTGAGATGTATTGGTTCAACAACCTATAAAGAATATCGCCAATATATTGAAAAAGATCATGCGTTAGTCAGACGCTTTCAAAAAATCGATATCACTGAACCAAGCGCTGAAGAAACTTATCAAATTTTACTAGGTTTAAAAGAAAATTATGAAAAACATCATAATGTTTCTTATACAAAAGATGCAATTAAAACCGCAGTAACATTATCTATTAAATATATCCATGACCGCAAACTTCCTGATAAAGCCCTAGATATTATCGATGAGGTAGGCGCGATCCAAGCTCTTTTGCCAAGTAATAAAAGAAAAAAAATTATTAATGTTAATGATATTGAAAAGACTATTTCAAAACTCACCAGAATACCGGAAAAAACAGTATCTTCTGATGATAAAAAATCGTTAAAACAAATTGAAGCAAAATTAAAGAAAGCTATCTTTGGACAAGATCAAGCAATTGATTTACTTGCATCCGCAATAAAAATGTCTAGAGCAGGTTTACGCTCACCTGAAAAACCTATCGGGAGCTATTTATTTTGTGGCTCTACAGGTGTTGGAAAAACAGAAGTTGCTCGCCAACTCTCAGATGTATTAGGGATTAAATTAATCCGTTTCGATATGTCTGAATATATGGAAAAACATTCTGTTTCAAGGCTTATTGGTGCCCCTCCTGGTTATGTTGGCTTTGATCAAGGTGGATTATTAACAGATTTTGTTGACCAACATCCGCACTGTGTTTTATTGCTTGATGAAATTGAAAAAGCACACGCAGATATTTATAATATTCTATTACAAGTCATGGATCATGGCACGTTGACAGACCATAACGGTAAAGTCATTAATTTTAGAAATACGATCCTTATTATGACAACCAATGCAGGTGCTTCTGAATTCAGCAAGCCCGCAATAGGATTTATTAATAGTTCTGCTGATGTAGACAATAATGAAGCCCTAAAAGAAACATTTTCACCTGAATTTAGAAATCGTCTTGATGCAATTGTTCCTTTTGCTGCTTTATCTAAACTCACCATTGCCAAAGTGGTTAATAAATTTATCCAAGAGTTGCAAGATAGGTTATATGAACAAAAAGTTCTTTTAACTTTGTCTCAAAATGCAAAAGAATGGTTGATTAAATATGGATATGATCCTGTTTATGGGGCCAGACCTTTAAATAGAGTGATACAAGATAATATTAGCAAACCCTTAGCAGATGAAATCTTATTTGGTCGTTTAACACATGGTGGAGAAGTTTATATTCAAACAAAGAATGATCGTTTAACTTTTGAATATAAATCAACATCTATACAAAAACGCAAAATTCAGAAAAAAGCTGCTTTAGAATCTTCATAAACAGCTTTTACCCTTTGAATTAATCGTATTTGACACCATTTACGGCTACATATCCTGGATAAGGCCATTTACGACTGGTCCCTTTGTGGGTCCAGTCGATGCCTTGTCGTTTGGGGTTATCATAATAATAACGTCCAACGACCTCAACATAATCCCCTTTCTTTACCCACGGCCAAGAAGGCGCATGCATTTCATTCAAATTACTCACAATACGAATAGAAACACCTGATCCAATATTTAAATAAAAATATCCATGTTCTCCACTACGCGTATAACGCGCTTTAGAATGTGCAATGACATTTCCACAAACATGAACAGGAACATCTTCTTTTGAAGATACTCGATTATTATGTTCAAATTGCTGTTGTGCTTGTAAAAAGCTTTGATTATCACACTGATCTGTTCTTTCTTTTGCCAACGTTACCCCGCTAGCAAAAGCAAAACAGTAAAAAGCAATAAATCCTAAAATATATCGAAAAAACATACCATATTGATAGCGCATTAAAGCCTAATATTCTAAATTTGAGACAAAACTTTCTTGATACTAACGGAAATTGGCGTTGTTTTCCTTCGTATCAGTTTTGATAGTTGGTGACTATTGTCAAAGAGTGCATTTTCAGAAGCGCTCACATCCGATGAGGCAATCATATCTGCAAGAGAATCTGGCAATCCTGATTTTATAAGGGCTGCCACATAATCCTTTTCTGCTATGTTACAATATGGAATGTTCTTGCTTGTTTGTCTAGAAATTTCTATAGTTAGATCGGTTAATGTGTAATAGTCGTCCCCAGACAGTTCATAAATAGCGTTATTATGTTGCCCATTTTCTGTTAAAACAGCAACAGCAGCTTCTGCATAATCTTCTCGTGTAGCTGATGAAATTTTACCCTCACCAGCACATCCATAAAACGCCCCTAAATCCAAAGCGGTTTTAATTGAAGCCGTATAATTTTCAGAATACCACCCATTGCGTAAGATTGTGTATAAAAGCCCAGAATCTTTAATATATTGTTCTGTCTTAAAATGTTCAGAAGCTAGGTTTATAGGTGACTTATCTGCATGTAATAAACTCGTATAAACAATATGTTTGACCTTATTTTTGATTGCTGCCTGAATAATGTTTTTATGTTGTGCTAGGCGCTGGCCAATCTGGTTACTTGATATAAATAGTAGTGTATCTACCCCTTTTAAAGATTTTTCTAAAGTATTTGGTTCTGTATAATCTGCTTCTCTTATTTCCACACCCAAGTGGGAAGCTTTATCTGGATTTCTAGCTAAAGCCACAATTTGTGTTGCTTCAACTTTCTCTTTAATTTTCTGGACAACTAATTGCCCTAATTCACCTGTAGAACCTGTGATAGCAGTGACCATTTTTACCTCTGTTGTGAAATGACGAATCATCTATACTTAGATAGAAAAGATAATATATATACAACAATATATTTTTGAAAGAACGTACAAAAAGGTTAGTGTCAATGGCGATAATAAAAATTAATTCGAAAGATGAACTGGTAAAGGATACTACTTCAAAAATAATTTGTAATGTTATGGTTAAAAATTGTCCATCAAGGAAAGTCCTTCAACATTTAACAAATCGTTGGGGTGGGTTAGTAATGGTGGCCTTGCTATCAGAGACACATCGTTTTAGTAGTTTGAAAAGAAAAATTGAAGGGGTGAGCGAAAAGATGTTGTCTCAGACTCTCCAGTTGTTGGAGGCCGATGGAATGATAAATCGATATTCATATAATGTCATCCCGCCACATGTTGAATATTCGCTAACTAATCTTGGACGAGAAATAGGTCTTAAGTTGCAAGAGCTTATTTTGATTATTGAAGCAAGTCAGGAAAATTATCTCAATAAAAAGTAAAGAAATATAACCCTTGCAACTTTAGAATTGGTAAAATAGATTTTGTTGCTTAGAGTATTAAGCAATCTAACGATAACATAGGGTTATAATTTCAATCTTATTTCTCTACTTTTATTTATAAAACTATTTAGTGTTTTTATTCACTTTTATCTTTAGGAGCTTTCTTGTCTTTTTTCTTTTTCGTCGAATCTTTTTTATCCTTTGCTACCTTTAATTCATCTTTAAATAAACGCAAAGAATTTAATTCTTCTGGTGTGGAAGTCTTTTTAATTTCTTCCTTCTTTTCTTTAAGCATCGTTTTTAAATCAGGATCTGCATCTAGTTTTTCTTTGATAATGCGTAAAGAGGCTAATACTTCAGGGCTAGATTCACTAACGATTTTTTCTTTTTTCTCTTTCTTTAAAAGCTTTTTATCTGGATTGCCACCCAACTCTTCTTTTAATAAATTCAAAGAGGTCAATACTTCTGGATTAGGTTTTGGTGCAACCATTTCGAATTTTTCTAATTCAGCAATCATCAACTCAACAACAACAAGGCGCGCAAACCATTTATTGTTAGCTGGCACGACAAACCAAGGTGCATAAGGGGCAGAAGTTTTCGAAATTGCTTCTTGATATGCATCTTGATATTGATCCCAAAATCTTCTTTCTTTTGGATCATTCGGAGAAAACTTCCATTGCTTTTCAACCAAGTCTAGCCGAGACAATAAACGCAAACGTTGTTCTTCTTTGGATATATTCAAAAAGATCTTAATCAAGCTATGCCCTTGACGATGAATATAAGATTCAAAATTGCAAATATCTTCATAGCGATATTTCCAAAAATTCTTATTTTCAAGAACATCCTTGGGTAAATGTTGAGCATCTAAAATAGAAGGATGTATTTTTGTTACCAGAACTTCTTCATAATGACTGCGATTAAAAATGCCAATTTTCCCTGCTGGAGGGACCGCCATATGCACCCTCCATAAATAATCATGCGATAATTCAACAGGGCCTGGTTGTTTAAAAGAAGCAACCGAAATCCCTTGGGGATTAATTCCTGATGTTACATGTTTAATCGTGCCATCTTTACCCGCCGTATCCATTCCTTGTAAAGCAACAACCAATGTACGTTGACCATTTGCATAAAGAAGCTCTTGCAGTTCACTTAACCGTTTTACCTGCTTTCTAAGAATTTTATTTGCTTCTTTTTTAGTTAAAGATAAACCAGCTGTGTCTGCAGGGTCATAATCGGTTAACTTAAATTTTTCACCATTCTCAACGCGATATTTCTTCCTTAAAACTTCCCTAACAGACTGATTAAACATTTCAATTCTCCCAATATTTTAAATTTACTTTTTTCTGTATACTGCAACACCCGCGGGGGCTTGACATACAGGCATCATTTCAATGCGATTAATATTAACATGAGCAGGCAGCCCAACGATCCAACTAATTGTTTCTGCAATATCTTGTGCTGTTAAAGGCTTTGTCCCTGCATAAACATCCTGTGCTTTTTGATGATCATTTAATCTGACCTCACTAAATTCAGTACCCCCGCACAAGCCTGGTTCTATAGTCGTAACACGAATAGATGTACCCAACAAATCAGCTTTTAAATTTAACATAAACTGAGCCACAAAAGCTTTCGTTGCACCATAAACATTTCCTCCAGGATAAGGATAAGTACCTGCAATACTGCCAAGAGAAATGATATGTCCTCTTTCTCTTTTTATCATTCCACTGATTATAAGTTGAGTCAAATGAATTAACCCAATCACATTTGTTTGAATCATTTGATCCCAATCTGATAAAGAGATATTCGGAACAGGATCCACCCCTAATGCTAATCCAGCGTTATTGACTAATACATCAATTTTTTCCCATTCAGAAGGTAGCTCCTGAATGGATTTTTCGATATTTTTTGTATCTGAAATATCCATAACAATTGGATAAACAAATCCAGGCATTTGATCAACAAGCTGTTCCAGCTTTTCTTTTCTACGGGCAACAGCAATAACCTTATACCCATCTTTTACCAACCGACACGTAATTTCCCGACCGAAACCAGCTGAGGCACCCGTAACCAATGCAATACCTTTATGTGTCATCAAACATTTCCTTGCAATAATAAACTCTTTATATCATTATAAACCAATATGAATTGGCTGATAGTAAAATAAATTTTAATCGTTTCACTCAGATATTTTATTTAAAATCTTTTAAAAATTTTATAATTCTCATAAAATAAATATTCTATATCTTACTTCCTTCTATCAAAAGGTAAAATGGTTTTGCTTTTTTCTGATCTTACAAACGGTCTCTCTGGTCAACTTTTAATTGCCAGCCCATATATTACGACACCTCCCTTTGCACAAACAGTCATCTTTATTTGTGCTTACTCTCCTCAAGAAGGCGCGATGGGGATTATTGTAAATCGTCATTTAACCAAACCTACTCCTGATGAGCTTTTACAACAGCTTGGAATTCCTCCTATTCCTCAAAGTGAAAGATTTTCTGTGAGTTCTGGTGGACCAATTGAAAATGCACATGGGCTAGTTTTACATTCTTCTGACTGGGAAACAAATGGTTGTATTCCCGTTACAAATAATATTATGTTAAACGCCAGCCTTGATGTTTTACGTGATATCGCTGCTGATAAGGGTCCTAAATACGCATTATTAGCTTTAGGACATTCCAGTTGGGCCCCTGGACAATTAGAAGAAGAGCTAAAAAATAGTATTTGGCATATCGCCCCATGTAATGAAGAACTGTTATTCAGCAATCATTACACTTTAAAATGGCGTAATGCGCTTCATTCTATATCCATTGACCCTGGTAAGTTATCTTTTTTTATTGGAAAATCATAAATATTCACAATTTTATTAGATCTTTAAAAAACAGATCTAATAAAAATTATTTCAGCGCATACTTCATTAAAATATCTATTTGTTTATCTTTTCCCAACATAAAAACATGTTGCCCACAAGGGGTAAAACCATTTTTTTGATAAAAAGAGATCGCTTTGTGATTATGCTCCCAAACAGCTAGCCACACATAGTCAAATTTTTCCTTTTTCGCGATAGAAAGTGCATGCGCATATAAAGCTTGTCCAATTTTTTGTCTATGAAATGATTTCAAAACATAAATTCTTTCAATCTCAAGCCCATTCTCTTCTTTAAATTCTTGTTGAGCCGTCCCCCAATTTAACTTTAAATAACCGACATATTGTTGATCTATTTTTGCCATGTAAAATTGTGATTGAGGATGGTTAAATTCTTTTGTTAATTGCGCCAAAGATAAATTATTCGTTAAATAATCATCCATATCCGCTTTACTATTGACCTCGGCAAATGTTTCAAAAAAACTTTGCTGCGCAATTTTCTGTAAATCGTAAATTTGATTGCTTTCCAAAGCTTCTATCATCACTGTCATCACGTATAATCCTTTAGTAACCATAAAAAAGGGTATACTTATCAAATAAATATACCCTCATAATACTCTATCATCAAAAGCCAGGCTTAAGCTAAAAAGCCATCTCTTTTAACAATCTCTAAAACTTTCTCAATACGTTTACTATATGTATGATCTCTTAACGTGCGTGCTTGTGCTTTCTTTGCTGTTTCAATAATGAGTTCTGGATTGTTTAAATATTTATCCAACAATTTTTGAAAATCATAACGAGTAGAAAAAACAGGCAATTCATCACGCTCATAAAAATCATGAATTGCATAATTATCCTCGTGAAATAATTGCATTGCACCTGCTGCTGCGGCTTCAAAGGTTCTGGGACCTGGATTGGACGGCATAATAACAAAACGTTTATTTTCAAAATGCAAGCTGCGTCCTAAATTCAAAACAATCTTTGAACGTTGATATAACTCAATCAATTGATCTTTTTCAATTCTAGCATCAGAAAAACCAATACCAAATTCACCCCAGCCAGGACCAACAATTTTAATATTCAAATCAGACAAAGCTGGTCGAATACTCCGCATAACATCTTTACGGCTACCAAAAGCTACACCACAAAACATCACATCAATGTTTTTTTCTATTGTTTCATCTAAAGGACGATAATGGAGCTTTTCACATGCTGCCAAAGGCAAGAAATGCACATGTGGATGATCATAGAAATTCGTTCCCCAACGATCACAAGAAAAAATGACATCAAAATCATCGGTAATACGATAATTTGCATCTTGTTCATAAGGATCTTCTGTAGCCCAAAAAATTGTCGTGGCCCCTACAGCTTTTGCCCTTTGACAAACTTCACCAAAATAAGTGCTTTCTGGTAAATAAGAACCAATAGAAAAAACAACCTTAGGCTTAATATAATCAATTGCAGCTGAAGCCCCCGCAATATTGGTAGAAATCACATTTCCTTCACCAAACACATTTTCCCAACCAGACATAATCGCTTCACGGATTTGAGCATTGGCTTGAGACTCATAACGTCCGCCGCTACAAACCATAACTTTGCCACTCATTTTACTACTTATGACTTTTGTTGTAGCTACTTCCTTGGCCTTATTATTAGTCGTTTGTGTAGAAGTTTTTTTATTGGTTGTTCTTACTGCCATTCTTTTGCCCATTCCCTATTTACGAGAAGTTACTTGTGTTAAAATTTGTCCAAGATTGTTTCTAAACAGATCTTCATTACATTCTATAGCTATGCGTGATAGTGCATTCTCACGTAATTTATCCCATAATCCCTCATCTTGATAAAGACGGATAATTTGCGATGCAAAAAACTCTGGGTTATCCACTGAAGCCGCCAAAATATCCTGATCATCTTCCCAGCCTAATTGCTTAACCAATAGTTCCGCAGCCACAATTGGAATACCAAAAGATGCTGCTTCATGTAATTTATAAGGTATTCCCCCCGCAAAACGCGTTGGTGCAATATAAACACGATGATCATTATACAAGGGTGTCAAATCTTCAACAGCACCCAATAATTTTATCTGCGGATATTGTGCAAATACTGACATATCTACTGATGGATGAACATAACCTGCAATTGTTAACGTAAATTCATTCCCCATTTTTTCAGCTAAAATAGGTAAAACTGATTTAACAAACCATATCAAACTATCAAAATTAGGGGCTAAATCATCATGTAAAGCACCAATAAACAATAAGCCAGTACGTTGTTGCCATGTTTTAGGGGTTACTCTAAGAGGCATCATATGACCTAAAATAGAAATATGATTAAACCCAGTTTGTTTCACGTAATCAGCATCAATATTATTAACCACAACCATTGCATGACAAAAACGTGCACAAGAAAGCTCCGCCTCCAGAGCTTTTTCCAATGTCAAATCTTCATCTTCATCTTTTAACTTTAAAACTTTTTTACGTAAAAAAGTCCTAGGAGCAGCAATGACCTCTGTATCTAAGATCACAGAATCTTGAGGAATATATCGATTGGCTTCACCCATCATCGGTAAAATCCGATGTAAATTATGGGTACGTCCTATCCAAATCGCATCAAAATATCCAGCGCGCTCAAAAAAGAAATCACTAATATGATTAATTGTTTTATCAAACAAAACTTCCACTGTTTCAGGGATGTCTGAATAAATCTGATAAAGATGAGGATGGTAATCATTAATCGGATATACCGTTACATTATACCCTAATTTTACCATCTGATGAATAATATCATTAGAACGGATATATCCTGAACCCAACCGTCTAAGAGGAACACGATCTTCAATAAATAAAATTCGTTTTCCTTTTCCAGCGCGTTGTCGAGCCAATACAATATTATCTGGATGTGCAGGATGTTGATAGCGAAGGAAATCTGCATGCATTTTAATAAAGACACGCTGGTTCCGTCGACTTAACCCACTTGAAACAATCGGATCACTTGATGTGTATTCCATATGTTCCACAACGGCATCTGGATGATAGACAACACGATACCCTGCGGTTATTATTCTAATACATAAATCTGTATCTTCAAAATAAGCAGGATAATAAGCTGGAGAAAACCCTTTAAGTCGTTGAAGCAAATCTGTTCTAATCGCCATCATCGCAGCTGAACAATAATCAACATCCCGAACAAAATTAGCTTCTGCAATAGAGGGATCTTTACCCCGCAGGTACCCCATTGTTGACCCATCACGCCAAATAATCGACCCTGCTTCTTGTAAATTTCCGTCTGGATGGACTATTTTTCCACCAACAGCGCCAATATCAGGTTGCGACATTAAATGCTTGCATAAAATATTTATTGCACCAGGATATATGAAAATATCGTTATTCAGGAATATCGTAATGGGGGCCTGCACTTGTTCTATTAAATAGTTACAGGCTCTACCATATCCAAAATTATAGGCAAAACGCGTTATTTGTGCGCCTATTAATGATTTTTGAATAAAGCGCGTATCATCTGTTGAATGATTATCCCCGATTAATAATTGAATCTTCCCATTAAAATTCGTCCGTAAAGAAGCAAGTGCCGTTAATGTAACCGCAACCTGGTTCTTAGCCAGCATAATCACACTAATATCTGGTTTTCCTTCATAAGAAAAATCCAATTTATTATGTGCAACATTAGGCACCATAAGATATGCTTTTTTTCGGAAAGATAGACGAGATGCTTTTGTTTTTTCATTTAAACGATAGTGAGAATCTTCTGGAAGATTATTAATCCATGCCTTTAAACGTTGATCAAAAATCCAATGCGCAAAAACATCTCTATAGAAACCATTTTCAATATCATCCTTTACAGATCCTGATAAATAATATGCAATTAAATCAATATCTGGATGCGGTTTTCGAAATTCGAAAATACCATGTAAAAGGAAATGCTGGTAACCATTTCGAAAAATGCCTTTGCCATCTGGTAAAATGGCTCCAGCTAAATCAGGATAAGTTTCTATATAATATTGTTCAGAAAAACAAGGTAAAGGATCAAATGCTGTTGGTGTAGAGTTTTCCAAATAATGCTGTAATGCACTTGTGACTTTTCCAGCCCGTATTTGTTGCAATACTTCTGGATACTGATTTAAATACCAACCTGTATCAAAATACAAAGAAACAGTCGCCTTATAATCCGCCCCTTTTATATTAAGCAAATAATTTCTGTAAGGGAAGGATGTCTTTTCTACATGCCCTCTTTCATAACAATATCGTTCATAGACCAAAGGGTCAAAAAAGAGCGAACCTGTTTTTCGTAAAGCATCACCTTTTTTTAAATAATGATCATAAGCGTCCACATATTCTTCTGATGCATTAATTTCATAAATAAAATGTGGATTATGCCCCAAATAATAATCAGAAGAAAAAAGCCAATGAGGCTGATATGTCTTTGATCCTACTTTGCAATAATGCTCAAAGCCAGTTTTATAAACCCCTCTTTTAATCAGCTTTTGTACTGGCTCATAATGTTGAACATACCATTCTTCATCAAAATAGGCATTAGGGGACTGCCCTAAAAATGCACCAATTTGTTCATAATATTCTTGAATCGTTTCAATACCACAAATCTCCATTTTCTCTAGAGTATCTGGGTAGCTTGCTAAATACCACTCCTTATCAAATTGTGCCCATAAAGCACCTTGATAATCTTTATTTTCATCTTCAAAATCACTAATATCCGTATAATCTTCGACTTTTTCTTCTTCTAAATCTTCAATTTTTTTGACTTCAGCATGATTAGCCAACCAATGAACATAAATATTAGGGTATAACCCCTTATTCATATCTTGCTTAACTTCTTTTTTTAAAGAATAAGCCCCTAAATTTAAAAAAGGTGAAGGTTGCCATAATAAATCAATACCTTTATCAATAAAATGCGCATAACCATTTCTGTAATGTTCAGATGGGTCTTGACTTTCTAATAAAAATAAATATTGCGCATCATAAAAACGCTCATCAAACCAAAGTAATGGTGAATATTCTCTGGGGGTATTATTCGTTAAATAATGATGAAGAGGGTTAATAAATTTGTTACTTTTAATTTCATCTTCAACTTCATAATATTGCTTTACATACCAAACAGGATCAAAATACCATGAGGTTTGTATAAGACCACCTATCGTATCTAAATGCTTCAAGTAATGTGCGTAAACACCTAACCCAAGTTGAATTGGACTATTATATCGACCTATGAAAAAATCAGGATCAAAAAAAACGCTGCCACTTAATCCTTCTCTATCCCCTACACGTAAATAATGATCATATCCATTAACAAAACCATTCCTCGTTAATAACTCATCGGTTAAATTAATATTTACTTTTCGATAATAAGTTTCAGAAAACAACCAATGTGGTGAATTCGTAAAATAGCCTTGCTGACAATAATGGTCAAACCCTGAAATAAATTGACGTTTTGCTATTAATGCTTTGACACTAGGATATGTATTTAAATACCATTCTTCATCAAAATACGGATTTGGAGAATGACCCTGATGGCATCCAAATGCATGATAATATTCTTCTATACTATCAAGCTCCATTGCTTTCATTTGCGCCATTGCATCACTATATTGCCGTGCATACCATTCTTCATCGAAACGCCTCCAAGAGGCCTTACTAGAATCAAGCACGGTCAATGGCTCTAACACTTCAGTAACAAATGCCGTATCCTGCAACTCTTGCTCTGATTTTTTAGGAGTAATTTTATAGTCAATAAACTCAACTTTATCTTGAGCTGTTTCCGTTAAAAATAAATTAGGATCTTCCTCTATCGTATATGTAGAAAATTGTAACTTATCCTCATTTTCAAACTCTTTTACTTGTAAAGGAATATCTTGCACACTCAATTTTAAATCGATCTTTTCTGCTGAACTTTGTGCACTTTCAGCTTCATCTGTTGTAAAATCATCTTCTGCTTCATAAACAACAGGTTGTTTTGTAATTTTTTCTGATTGCAACAAACTAACATCATCTTGTTTCCGATTTTGTTCAAAATCATCACAAAAAATTTTAAATAATTCTTGTTTATGTTGTGCAACATAATATTCAAAAGCATTACTAAATAAGTGTTCAGATACAGCTTTAACAACATCTTCTTGTAATTTATATTGCTCTAAATCTAACGTTGCGTTTGGTTTACGCCCTTCATTAAAACCATAAGATATAAAATGCGCATACCCATTACGTAATGCTTTATCAACACCAGTAGAAGGAGTAACGTCAACGTATTTTTCATTATAAAATTGCTCTGAAAAATCAGATAATGGAGAAAAAATGTTAGGCGTTAAATTGGATAAATAATGATGCAAACCATTTAAATATACTTGACGTGTTACGAATGTTTGCACTTCTGGATATGTATTTAAATACCATTCTTCATCAAAAAACCAAGAAACACTAAGCTTTTTGTGAGAAGAAATTAACTTTTTTAAAAAAAACTGATAAGGAACGCTTTTCTCATCAATTTCAGCTTTATTATTACATTGCAACAATAAGAGTTTGGGATTAAAAAATACACTCCCTGAATATAAAAGCTGATCCCCTTCCTGTAAATAATGATCATAACCATTTTTGTAGTTTAACACATTGTTTACATACGTTGAATAGCGATCTTTATAATAAGATTCAGAGAATAGCCAATGGGGAGAATAATCTTCATATCCTTTTTGACAATAATGATCAAAACCTGATTGAAATTCTTTATCCTGAACAGCTTTTACAACATCAGGATAGGCTATAAGATACCATTTCTCGTCAAAAAAAGGATTAGGAGAGTGACCTATTTTTTTTCCTTTCTCTTGATAATATAAATAAACGTCCCCTCCATAAATATCATCAATTATCGGAAGGACAGAAGAATAACGCTTACAATACCATTCCTTATCAAACTCTTGCCATTTCGGAACCGATATATCTTTGTTTACCATATAACCTTCAACCACATTCTTTAAATTATCAAGCTTTTAACTTATTGAATTTGCTTACTTTAAAGTATTATTTCACATCAATCATTACAATAAAAAGCAATCTACATGTTAATTAAATTTACTGTCAATTAATTGCATACTTTTATTAATTACATCATCTGTCAAAATACTATCCGCAATGTCTTCAACAACATTATCAACAACTTGGATAACAATATTTGTTTGAGCAACCTTATATTCATTCTGCACAATATTCACTAAATAAATATGATAATTCCCGTTAACTTGTGAAAAGCATCCTTGTTTTAAATTAATATTCACAACAAAGCCATTATTTAACGGTGCTGATTGAAAGAAATTTGCAGTTTCATTACGCATAAATCGTGATGTACCAACAATGAAGCAATCTTCTGTTTCTACACTCACAAAAGCAATATACATCCGTCCAGCCATTGAATTTGAACGATTAAAAGCCCATCCTGAAATCTTTAATTGGCTTTTATCATATTCAACAACATCATCTTCAACATCATCATCTTGAATAAAGCCTGTCAAATACTCAATACAATATTCTAACTCTCCAAAACGTTGTGCATGAATGTTCCGCTCAACGAAACTATTAAGCTTAATTCCTCGTATCAATCCATCTTTTTCAATAATACGAAAGAAATCATCTAATATAACCTGATTGCTATGTGCAACATTATAAATCGCTTTAACTTGCCCTTCGGCAACGTCTATCTCATTTGTAGTCAATTGGAATGCTGCTTTTCCATTAACTATATTAATGAGCCCTATTCTAAAGCGCCCTTCACACCATTTCCCTCTTAAAGCTGCTTTTCCAGAAAATCCATTACGAATAGGTGAGTTTGCAAAACTTTCAGCAACATCCGCACGATTTTCACGTTGACATTCCAAGAAAATCGTTAAATCGCTATTCTCTTGAATTAAAACCGTGTATAAAGACCCAGCATTAGATAATTCAGGGAAAATAAACCACCCACGAATACTAAATTCGTTGGCAGGTTTAAATCTCTGATTATCATCAACATTGAGTATATGATAACAAATATCATCTAAATAATAATTTGCACCTTGAACTACAGCCCAATCATCAACCACTTGTGGTAATTCAACATGCAGATCATTGCCTGTTGGTGGATCAAAAATATGGCGTGGTGGGGCTTGATCTTTCCATGATGCATGCGGCAAATAATGTAAACGACCGATATCCCACTTTAAATTACAGACCCCAAGCTTATCATAAGGTACAACATCCTCATAAATTGCCAACAAATCCTTTGAGTAATCAATAGCTGTCACCCATAAATCTGGGGTAATATTTTCCATAATTTGTTTTCGCAACAACTCATCTGAACGAATAAGTTCTAAACGATCAATAACCGTATTCACAGCGCCGATCTCAACTTTAAAACCATTTACTCCATCTTGGACACGATCACCTAATCCACCCACATCGGTCACTATAGGGATTAACCCGTTTTGCCACGCTTCAGACAAAGAAATACAATATGTCTCAGGCCATATAGATAAAGTCAAAGCAACATCTGCAATTTGCAAAGCGGCCACTTCACCAAGGCCGTAAGCCCCGTGAAGTACCACATTCTCTTTTTTCATTTCTTTTAAGACATTCTCATAATCGGGTTGCATATACCCAAAAATATGGAATTCATACAAATCAGGATTAGCAGACTGTAAAATAGAAAGAATAGTGTCAGCCCCTTTAGAACGAATAAAATTACCAACAGTAGCAATTTTTAATTTTCGGCCATTCAGAGGTTCATATTTCTTTTGTCTTAAAGGAATAGTCGTATCAGGTGAAGGTATTCCTAATATATAATTTTTCTTTGTTTTTAAAATAGGATATATTTTTTCTGCCAAATCATAAGAATGCTGTGTGCCATACAAACAAACATCAATATGTTTCATAATTTTCGCTACAAAGGCACGTCTTGTTTGCTGAACACCAAATTCCAATTTTTCTGAAATTTTTAAACAAATATCACAAGCCCCAATATTCTTTTTATCAATTTCACAATAACGTTGCTCATAATTCAATAAATTGTAGTGAGAACATACTGCTAAGAAATCATGAAACGAGAAAATAACCCCTACACCACAGGCTTTTGCAATTAATGGCAAAGATAGAGTATGATGGCCTAAATGTTGGATATGAACAACATCAAATCCATATTGATTTAACACACTAGAAAACGCAGTTTCTTCGCCAGCATCATTCATAGAATCAAGCCAGCCTACATCAGGCATATCAAATCGTTCAACTTCTTTACCGTTTGCATCGGTAAGGTAACACGCACCTCGTCTACGTAACCAATAGAAAAATTCAACATCTTTAACCAAAGTTGTCGATAATATTTGCTGATAAACCTCTATTCCACCCCAAACATGCTCATGAACAGTAGAATGGGTTACAAATAAAACGCGCAACTTTCCTTGGCGTTGTGGCCTTACCTGCATAACTTCTTGTTTTTCTTTCTTTTTGAAGTTAGCTTCAGTAATTTTTTCAATCTGTTGCAAACGATTAAGATATAAATGTTTACTCAACACAACCTTTTGCGCATCAGTTGCCAGTTGTTTTCTAAGCCCTTTTTCATTTAGAATTCGAGCTATTGACTCAATGACTTCTTCTGTATTATGGGCAGTCGAAACACCATTTAACTCATTAAGATATTTCTCATCCATACCCGAAGGAAGCTCAACCACTTGCGCAGTACCTGCCAAAGCAAGCTCATATAAACGAGGTCCAGGAGCCGTTGCTTGCCCAACATCCCCATGACTTGCATAATTACGAAACATCGTTACGGTAACTTGGCTAGCATTTGCAAAATCAATAAAGGATTCAATACTTACAGGTCTTGATATCGTTCGTTCAACCAAATCTTCTGGTAAAGGAGGCAAATAATCATTGCCAGGACATATCAATTTAAACCGGACTTCTGGAAATGCAATTAATAAACGACGCAAAACCCCTACACGGTTCGGCCACATTGTACCAGCAAAGAAAATATCGTAATCTAAATCATCTGTATTTTTAATATCTCTATAATGAATAGAAGGGCTAGCACCTAACGGTAGATAATAAGCCTCAACTTGATAAGAATCAACACAACTGGGGTCATTCGTAAAAACATAATCAAAATTGGATGTAACGTGGATATTAAAATCCAACATAAACGGATCTTCAAACGCCCAAAAAATCATTGTTTTAAAACAAGGACGCAACCGTTTCATCAGCTCAAAATCTGTTCTTTGCCCATCAATACAAATTAAAACTTCATGCTGACACGTTGCTACAATGGGTAATAAACTCATATTATCTGCAACGACAACATTTTCTTCCCCCCAAAGCTCTTTCGCCGCCCTAGCAACAGCAAGTGTTAAATAAGAGTTCGAATTATGTGTGTAATTTGTATTATAAATGACGGCCATGACTTAATCTTATCATCCAGTTGATACTTAAAGCGCAACTTACAAACACAACTCATAAGTTACATAATTGATAATCGATAGATATACCTATAACCTAAATGGTTAATAATTACTATTCGTTAATTGATTTAGAATATAAAAATCTAATCATAAAAAAACCAAGAGTTATAATTCTTGGTTTTTTAAAAATAATTTTAGTTATTCATCAAAACTAAAATTACTCAACATCCGCATCATTTTCGCTACGGCGTCGAATTGCTGCCCCAAGGATATCCCCTAAAGAAGCACCACTATCCGAAGAACCATAATCAGAAATTGCCTGTTTGTCTTCTTCAACTTCACGACCTTTAATGGTTAAAGTCAAACGACGTGCAGCTTTATCAACAGTAACAATTTTCGCATCAATTCGTTCACCTACAGAGAAACGTTCTGGACGTTGATCTGCTTTATCACGAGAAAGCTCCGTACGGCGAATAAAGCCAACCAACACATCATTAACGCTAACATCAATACCGTTGGATTGAATACCTGTAACAACACAAGTAACAACACTGCCTTTGTTCACTTTTGCCATTGCATCAGCAGCAGGATCTTCTTGAAGTTGTTTAATTCCCAAAGAGATACGTTCTTTTTCAACATCAACGTCAAGAACTTTAGCTTTAACCACATCGCCTTTTTTATAATTGGCCATTGCAGCTTCACCAGCTTCATCCCATGACAAATCTGACATGTGAACCATACCATCAATATCAGCAGAAAGACCAATGAACAAACCAAATTCTGTAATGTTGCGGATTTCGCCTTCGATTTCAGAACCCACTTTATGTGTTTCAGCAAATTGTTCCCAAGGATTAGGTTGAACTTGTTTTAAACCTAATGAAATACGACGTTTTGAGCTGTCAACATCCAATACAACCACATCCACTTCTTGAGAAGTAGAAACGATTTTACCTGGATGTACATTTTTCTTTGTCCAAGACATTTCAGAAATATGAACAAGCCCTTCAACACCAGCTTCTAACTCAACAAACGCACCGTAATCTGTAATATTGGTTACACGACCTGTATAACGAGCCCCAGAAGGATATTTAGCTGCAACATTTTCCCAAGGATCTGCTTCAAGTTGTTTCATACCCAAAGAAATACGATGTGTATCTGGGTTAAAGCGAATAACTTGAACGCGAACGGGTTGACCAATTTGCAATGCTTCTGAAGGATGGTTAACACGTTTCCAAGCAATATCGGTAACATGCAATAGACCATCAACCCCACCGAGATCAACGAAGGCACCATAATCAGTAATGTTTTTAACAACACCATCAAGGATCATGCCTTCTTTAAGACCTTGGATCAATTCGCTACGTTGTTCTGCACGCGTTTCTTCAAGAACAGCACGACGAGAAACAACAATATTTCCACGAGCACGATCCATTTTTAGGATTTGGAAAGGCTGAGCAACACCAATCATAGGATTAATATCACGAACTGGACGAATATCAACTTGAGATCCAGGCAAGAACGCCATTGCGCCACCTAAATCCACTGTAAATCCACCTTTTACACGACCAAAAATCGTTCCATTGATGCGTTGGTTGCTTTCAAATGCTTTTTCAAGCGCAGACCATGCTTCTTCACGACGTGCTTTTTCGCGTGAAAGCAGAATTAAACCATCACGATCTTCGTAACGTTCAATATATAATTCCACCATATCGCCAGGTTTAATTTCTGGCTTTGCACCAACAGGTGCAAATTCTTTTAAAGGAACACGTCCTTCACTTTTTAAACCGACATCTACAATTGCATAATCATCGGTTAAACGAACGATTTTTCCTGTTACAACAGAACCTTCGAACCCAATATCTTGACCCAAGCTTTCTTCTAAGAGGGCTGCGAAATCTTCACCAGCAAAGTGATCTTGATGGTTGTGTGTGGCTTCAGCCATGTGCTTCCTGTAATCCTAGTCATAATCCCAAGGGGGCCTCCCCTTGTTTTTATAAAGACTTTAATATGCGCGCTTTTGCTTCAGAACCTTTTTTCTGAACCAACCATACGGCTTTTTTTTGAAAATTCAAAAAACGAATGAAAATAGTAAAAACAATATTTTGTTAAAAATATTAGCAAGCACTATATAAGAACTATATAAGAAATTCAATTGTTTCTTCTAAATAAAAATGAAAAATATTATAATAATTTTCATTTTATAATAGGCATCAAAATAGAGCATTTATCTAGAAAATTAATCATATAAAATGAAACCCCTTAAATATATCCATTTTGCTTAATCTCAGTCCTTTTTATTTTTTCCAAAATTACTAGCTCATGAATCATCATTACCCAATAAAACTGCTGCAAAATAATAAGAAACTAGATAAAAACTCTCTTAAAAGACAAGGCGTTTCAATAAACTATAAAAAAGCTTTAGAATAATTTTACTAAAGCTGCTAATCAAAGAAACCAAGACGCTAAATAACTTAAAATATTTCCAAAGGCACTGTAAACAGCAATTAAAAAACATATAAAGTCAGCTACTTAAACAATTCTCAACATACCACACAAGATATGGCAATTGTATATAGACAATGACAAAGCAGCTAAATGTTATACAAAACAAGTATTTGATTATAAGAAAATCCCATATTCAACACCAATATGATGATCCCCCTATACCTATAAAAAAACTTTAACCGCCATTGAACAAGAAAATAAAATTTGAGAAAAGCTCATTAAAGCTACATCAAGCGCAATATTTACCTACAACGGAAAAAGGTGTCTGAAAAAGTATTGTAGCAAAACACAAGAGCATTAGAACTGATGAATTACAGATTTTATAACCAATAGCGTAATTGGCTTATTTTACAGATAAAATCAGTAAACACGCCCCACCAGATTCTATTTTAAAATTAATTATTAAAATATATGATTTATTACATCTAAATCTCATTATTTCTATAAAATTGAAGGTTAAAAGAACTTCAATACACCTCTTAACCTTACTATACTAAAAACCTTAACCAAACTGCCGCTGAATAATTTCTAAAGCCTTAGCAAACACTTCATCCGCATTTAAATGATCTGTATTAATTAAATGCGCATCTTCAGCGGGTCGTAATGGCGCAATCGCGCGTGTTGCATCCGCTTCATCCCGCTGCATCAGCTCTTTTTCAATTTGTTGAATTTGTTCATCCCTTGTTGGATCATTGGGATTTGTTGCATATTGCAGCCAACGGCGCTGTGCTCGCACTTGAGCCGATGCCGTGATAAAAAGCTTTATATCCGCATTTGGAAAAATTACGGTGCCAATATCACGACCATCCATTACAACACCTTGCTGTGTTGCAAAATGACGCTGCATGTCTAGCAAAGCAGCCCTAACTCTTGGTTGGGCAGCAACTTGACTGGCTGCCTTATCAACTTCTGGTTGACGCAAATCATTTCGACTCCAATCTTTTTGAGACAAATGTTCTGCGATATGAATAACATCCTCACTTTCGACAGACAAGCCAGCATCCAGCATTTTACGCCCTACTGCACGATAAAGTAATCCTGTATCCAAATAAGGAAGCGATAATTTTTCAGCCAATGCTTTTGCTAATGTTCCTTTGCCAACACCTGATAAACCATCAATCGCTATAATTAATTTGTTATTCATATTTCAAACTTTGCCCCCAAAACATTCATAATTGGAAAATAGTTTGGAAAACTTGTGCGAATAAAAGTCACATCATCAATACGTACCCCTTTTTGAGCAACCAAACCCAAAATGGAGGCACTCATTGCCAAACGATGATCCATATGCGTTAAAACCAGCCCTCCTCCAGGAATAGCTCCTGATGTGCCATGAATAATGAGATCATCTCCTTCAATATCCACCTGAACCCCATTCCCACGCAACATTTCAACAATGCTGGTAAAACGATCGCTTTCTTTAACTCTTAACTCTTCTAATCCTCTAAAACGCGTAACACCACTGGCATAAGCCGCCGCAATGGACAGAATCGGATATTCATCAATCATAGAGGGCGCATGCGCAGCAGGAACATCCACCGCTTTTAATGCGCCCGCTTTAATCATTAAATCGCCAACAGGTTCCCCGCCTTCAACACGTTCATTTAAAATTTGAAGATCAATCCCCATCCATTTTAAAACTTCAAAAGCCCCTGTGCGTAAAGGATTTAACCCAACATTTTCAATACAAACTTCTGACCCTTTGATCATTGCGGCTGCAACCAGCATAAATGTGGCAGAAGAAGGATCTCCAGGCACTTTGATATCTCTTGCATGCAAAGTTACAGGACCTTTTAAGCTGATTTTTTTGCCTCCCTCTGGCAAATCTTCAACCAGCACTTTTACGCCGAAATGGCGTAACATATTTTCAGTATGATCACGCGTTGCAACAGGTTCCTCAACCCAAGTAATTCCATGGGCATTTAACCCTGCTAGTAAAATAGAAGATTTTACTTGAGCAGAAGCAACAGGTAAACGATAACCAATCGGGGTTGCCTTGGCCGTTCCCATAATTGCCATTGGCAATTTCCCACCTTGGCGCGTAACAAAATCCGCCCCTGTTTCAGATAAAGGAATGGTCACCCTATTCATCGGTCTTTTACGCAAGCTGCCGTCCCCAGTCATGATACTTAAAAACCCATGACTAGCCAAAATACCACTTAATAACCGTGCAGAAGTCCCAGAATTTCCCATATTCAGAACATCTTCTGGCTCTGTCAGTTGCCCAATCCCTTTACCAACAACATGCCATTCACCTTCGGCTATACGTTTTGGTTGCGCACCCAACGCTTGCATCGCTGCTGCAGTTTGCATTACATCTTCACCTTCTAGTAAACCTGTAATATGACTTTCCCCAATTGCCAAAGCCGCAAACATCAACGCGCGATGGCTGATGGATTTATCACCAGGAACATTAATTTTCCCTTTTAACGGCGATGGCAAAAAAGAAACAGTAAGGGGTTTTGTTGAAGAAGAAGTTGTCATATCAGTACTTTCTAAAATAAATTATTGCTAAATAATTCACTACGGGTCATAAAACTTTTATCAGAAATATTGAATTTGTCATTTTAAAGTTTGACATCAGGAGTATAAACTGGCATTCGCCTGTGTATATTTTATTGGTTAGAGGTAGAATAAATCAATGGTTAAAATAGAGTTGGGTATTAAACGAGTATGTTGTTCATGTGGAACTCGTTTTTATGATCTTAACAAAATGCCACCTGTATGTCCAAAATGTGGCACAGAACAACCCATCGAATTACCCCGTGGTCGTCCACCTGAAGGGGATGACGATACAATGAATGACAAAGGCTTAGATACTTCAATCGATACAGATGATACCGATGTCGATGATGTAATCGAAGATACTTCTGATTTAGAAGATGATGTAGATACAATCGGATCAGAAATTGAAGTCATCAAAGATGATGGCAGAGACGACGATTCTTAAAAGACCTTCTTTATAAGTTTTTTTAAAGGTTTTGAAAAATTTCAAAGCCTTTTTTTATGTCCTAATTAAGAATAAAACAAAATATTATTGCTGAGATTGTTAATAAAGATGTAACTCTATGATTCGTAAGATTTATTTTTATAAAATCACTGCTTAACATGAAAAACACTTATGTTGACTCTGATGGCTCTACAATAGGCTTACTCTTTACTGGAGAAATATCAAGTCCTCTAAACTTGTTAAGTTTCTTAACATTATTGATAATTTCAGCCGTTTTTATACCTATAATAATTAAAGGGCATAATTCTTTACCACTACCAAAGGAATTGGATGTGAAAAATATGCCTTCTTGCAATACTCGTTTTGTTTTTTTATAAAAAGTAGCATCAGGCATAACTTGATCAAAATACTGATGGCACTTATTACAATAATTTTCTTTTTGATATGCTTCAAACTCAATAATGCATTGGGGTTTCATTAAATAAAGTTGTTTTTTTGCATTCACACAAGGGAAATCCACCTTAAAATTTAAAGATTCAATAAACTCTTTAAATCTCAAGGATACAATCGCTCGATGGTCATAGGTATAACCGAGGTCACATTTATTGCTTACTTTGAGTTCTGTTGGTAAATAACTATAATCTATGCAACAACCACATTTATCACAAAAAATGCTCTCTGGGGCATCTTCAAAAAAATAGCCATGATTATCAACAGCACTTAATTGATAAGCAACAATTATTAAATCGCTCATTATTTTAACTCTGAATGTTGTGCACAAATCTTCTGCAACCTCAGCATATTGACTTCAATTTCTTTGTGGATTGCAACAAACATATTTAATTATCAAGATCTGATCTTATGGCATAAACTCGGTTAATATTTGTTTGGCATATTTTGATGCTTTGGATATGCGCATTTTCTTCAAATATTCTACAAGCTCAGCTTTTCCTTTTTTAGCAAAAATATATTCAATCGTATTTATAAATATAAATCCTTTGCTATAGCCTAGCCTTTTTTCATCACCATCACCATCACCCTCATCTTGTTCCTCACCTTTAGGGTACTCCTCCTCAGTCTTTTCATTATACATTTGTAGATGCTTCTTTAATGAATAGTGAAGTAGCTCTTTTTTATCATCACGAATGCAATCTTCTATTTCTTTTATTGATAGATTAGCGCTCTTTAACATTTTTAAATCGCAAGATAAAAGGATAATTTCCGTTGTTTGATCTTCTGGCTCATGCAACTCAAATGAAGTCAGCTTTCTTAATTCTTGAATCATATCTTCATATAATACTGTAGAGAAAAATGCTCTGAGGTCTGCTGTATTCATGTTCTACTCCTAGTAAAATACTATTTTGATATGCTATAACTGACTTTATATTTTTGTATTTATTACTCACTTATTAAATAATCGATCTATACGCAATCGATCTCTGTGATCTGTAATGCGTAAAACTGCCAGCAAAGAAACGCCAATCGCAGCTAAAATCCCTGCACTTGAAATGAGCAATAATAATAAAACCTGATATTTTGCGGCATCAAAAGGGCTCATCCCCGCCAAAATCTGACCTGACATGGTGCCTGGTAAAGTAACAATCCCAGCAGCAGACATCTGATTAATCAAAGGCATAATTCCAATAACTACAGCTTGCCGTATCAAAGGGTTAAAGGTTTCCCTACGCGTATGCCCCAATGCCAAACGGGCTTCTATATTTCTTTGCTCTCTTTGAATTAAATCCAATAATCCTTTCAAAGATAAAGAAGCTGCACTCATCACATTACCCAAGATCATTCCTGTCAAAGGAATAAAATATTTCGCATCATACCAAGGATGTGGACGTAACGCTGTATTCAACGCAACAAAACTGACAATCAATGTTACGACCCCAGTCACCGTGCCACTAATCCCCAAAGACCAACGCCATTTCACACCTGATTTAATACGAGCAACAATCTCTCGACTGGCAGCCAACATCATCACAAAGACAACCAACAGACTGCACCAAAAGGATTGCACAGCAAAAACTTTTAGTAATAAAAACCCTACTAATAATAATTGTAAAACCAACCGAACCGCAGCAATAACAACAGTACGTCCAATACCAATTGATAAAATCATGGATAAGGCTGTCGTTAATAACAACAACGAAGCTGCCAAAGAAAGATCAATAAAGCTGAGATGAATATAGGTATTCATTTAAACATACGCTCATAAAGTGAATTTACTGTTGGCTTTTATAAATGATTTTATCTGAGATACTAGAGTTTGTTTGATTTATTAAGAATATCACAATTTTTACTATTGCAATTTTTTATCGGCATTACTGCCATCCCAATCTTCTTGAGAGCAAGCCTCTTTATAATATTTTTTAGCTTTCGCCTTATCTTGAGGAATATCTTTACTACCATTTTCATAAATCTTACCAAGACTTACTAAAGCTTGCCCATTACCGTGATTACCAGCTTTCGTAAACCACTCTACCGCTTTGATATTATCCTGAGAAACACCAAGGCCATTTTGATACATTATCCCAAGGTTATATTGAGCTTCATAATTGTCTTGATTAGCAGCCTTACGGAACCATTCCACCGCTTTGCCATAATCCTGGGAAACACCCAAACCATTCTTATACATTTCCCCAAGTTTAAGTTGCCCGCCTTGATAGCCATTTTCTGCTGATTTACGAAAGCATTCTACAGCTTTTTCATAACTTTTGGAAATACCCAAACCAATTGTATACATGACACCTAACCTATATTGGGCTTCTGCATTCCCTTGATTACCTGCTTTAATAAACCATTCTGCTGCTTTACTGTAATCTTGATCTACATATTTACCTTTAACATACATAAATCCAAGATTATATTGAGCCTCTGCATCCCCTTGCTGTGCCTTTTGCTCTAAAGTTACAATATATTGTTGATCAGAATCAGTCATATCAACCGCAAAAACTTTTGGTGTCACACAAACAAGGCTCATTCCAATCAATAAGGCATATTTAATTTTTTTTATAATTAGTTGCCCTTTAGGTTATTATATTCATTACTTAATTGATTATATGTATTACAAGAAGCCTGTGATCGGTTTAAACAAGCTTGCTTATAATACTCCAAAGCTTTGACTTTATCTTTAGGAACACCTAGACCATTTTCATACATAACCCCTAGGTTATTTTGAGCAAAAGCATACCCTTGAGCTGCTGCTTTACGATACCATTCCAAGGCTTTTGCATAATCTTTGGGAACTCCCTCTCCAAGACGATACATTAAAGCCAGATTATATTGAGATGATGGTGACCCTTGATTAGCGGCTTTTGTATACCATTCCATTGCCTTGGTATAATCTTGAGGCACCATTTGGCCTTGTAAATAGATATTTCCCAAAGCATCTTGAGCCCTAATATCCCCTAAATTGGCAGCTTTTGTAAATAGTTCCACAGTCTTTGTAAAATCTTGTTTAACTCCTATGCCTTTCGCATACATTAATCCAAGATTTAATTGCGCTTTTACATTTCCTTTATTAGCTGCTTTTGTATACCATTCTACTGCTTTGGCATAATCTTGGGGAACATTGTCCCCTTGTCTATACATCAACCCAAGAATAAATTGAGCATCAGCATCCCCTTGGTTGGCTTTCTGCTCTAAAGCTGCAATATCCTGTGAACTAGGATCATCAGCAAAAGAGTTAGGTACCGAATAAACAAGAGCGATCCCTAATAATAAAGCATAATACATCTTTTTCATGTCGTTATATCCTCATAAATCAAACCATATAATGAATATTACAAAAATAGACGTATAACGCCTATCAATATCCGTGTTACTTAAGCTTTTTAAAATAGTCCTTGGCTTTTCTTTTGTCACATGCAACCCCCTCGCCATCTTGATACATCATTCCCAAATGATAATTCGCATTCATAACCCCCAGCTCTGCGGCTTTGGTTAATAGCTCCAACGCCTTGGGATAATCTTTAGAAACATACTCACCTTTTCGATAAATGACCCCAAGATTATATAGGGCATTTGGAAAACCTTGCTCTGCTGCTTTGGTATAATACTCAATCGCTTTGATAGGATCTTTGGGAACCCCTTGCCCCTCGATATAAACAATAGCAAGGTTAAATTGTGCAAACGGATTCCCTTGATCAGCAGCCTGTTGATAGTATTTTATTCCCTTTTGAAAATCTTGTGCAATGCCTCGACCATCAGCATACATACACCCAAGGTTTAATGCTGCCCTATCATTCATTTGTTCTGCTGCTTTGGTATAATATTCAATGGCTTTGGCGTAATCTTGCGCAACACCTTTACCCTCTGCATACATTGCTGCCAGATTAAATTGCGCTGTATCTAAATTCTGATCCGCCGCCTTAGTATAATATTTAACCGCAAGGTCATATTCCTCAAATGTTTCATAAAGGAACCCAAGTAAAAATTGTGCTTCACAATTCCCTTCATCTGCAGCCTTTTGATGATTGCCAATTAACTCTGATGCATCTATACCTTTACTCTCACTGCTTTCATACATATTATCCAAATGCTCTTGCGCCTTTTCATATCCTTGATCTATAGCCATTTGATAATATTCAACAGCCTTATCACGGTCTTTCTTAACCCCATCCCCTAGTTGATAAAGTAATCCAAGGCTTGAGAATGCTTTACCATAACCCTGATCTGCAGCTTGTTGGAAATAAGTAAATGCTTTGTAACAGTTCTTAGAAACACCATCACCGCGTTCATATATTATCCCAAGTTCACATTGTGCCTTCGCGTATCCTTGGTCAGCAGCCTTCTGAAAATAAGAAAAAGCCTTGACATAATCATGAGGAATATGATCATCAGCAACATAGAATAAACCAAGATCACAAGAAGCAATCACGCTGCCTTGCTCTGCTGCTTTGATAAAAAGTTCTATGGCTTTATCAACATTTTTAACAACACCATAACCATATTCGTAAAGATAACCAAGGTGTACTATGGAATTACAATGTCCTTCATCTGCCTGTTTTATAATATTTTCAATATCTTTGGTGTAACGTACAGCATCATCCAAATCCGTTTGATACGCTACCCATATAGCATCATGGGCTTTATAACTTCCTTGTTCGGCAGCTTTGATATAATAAGATACCGCAGTTATTTTGTTTTTAGGAACACTATGTCCATTTTCATACATCAACCCAAGATTATATAAAGCCTCTGTATGACCTTGCATTGCTGCTTTGGTATAATAGTCAAGGGCTTTACTATAATCTTGAAAAACCATTTCTGCATTACAATATAATATTCCTAGGTAATTTTGCGCCTCACTATATCCTTGATCCGCAGATTTTTGAAAATATTCGACTGCCTTGTCGCTATCTTGATGAACCCCATTCCCTTGTTCGTAACAAAGCCCTAAATGAAATTGTGCCTGCGCATCCCCTTGGTTTGCGGCATTTATCATTTCTTGGATCTCTGCTTTTGATACTTTTGCAGATTGTGGATCAATAACACAGTCTTTATTTTTGTGATTGCTATTAAACAAAGAAGCAATTTTGTTGATCCAATTTATTTTTAATATTCCCATAACTTAGCATCCTAATGATTATTTTATTATTATAATAATTACATTATGTATTATTTAGGAATATCATTCACGTAAGAATAAATTTATTTTATAATTATTGGCTCAACTCTAATCCATCCATCTTTAATTGATAGTGCATCGTAGCCAAACGCTGCACTTGTTCCATATTATGAGAGACCAGTAATATCCCAATATTTTGTTGTTGTAATTCTTTCACACATTGTTCTACAACAATAACAGATTTCGGATCCAAAGCAGAAGTGATTTCATCAAGCAATAAGAACCTCACTTTTGCAGAAATTGCCCTAATCAAAGCCATTCTTTGTTTTTCACCAGCCGAAAGTTGAACCACATCAACATCAAGCAAGCTTTCTTTTAAGTTAAATTTAGGCAACCAATATCGTGCCAATTCTAAATCCGCAAAATGTTCTTTGACAGTATTCGCCCACCATCCAGATTCAGCCGCAATATAGGTTACCTGTTGCCGCCATTCCGAAGGTGTAAAAGAATAACGTTCTTGATCATCCAAAAAAACTTGCCCTTCATTTGGAATTAAATCAGCAATCATCCGCAAGAATACGGACTTTCCAGCCCCAGATTCCCCTGTAATCACAACGCAATTGCCACTATTAATCTCTAAAGAATATGGACCATGATGTAGTGCAGATAGATTTTGAATTGATAAAATAGAGTGTTGTTTTAAATCACCCATTTTTTATGGTTGAACCTCATCATTCCAACGTTCAATTTCCACGCCAACCCCTTGGGCTTCTGGGATAATATCCAATTTTTCCAACATAACACGCGCCACATAAACCCGTTTGTCTTCCAAAATTGTTTCAACAATCGTTTCCGCCAAAGTTTCTACTAAATGAAAATGGGTGTGATTAATGATTGCTTTCACCTGATTTGCAATATCTTCATAAGATACTGTCCGTGCAAGATCGTCAATTCCGATCCCTTTTTCTTCGATCACCCCTACTGAAATATTAATTTGCAAACGTTGTGTTGTTTCCTGTTCAAAAGGATAAACCCCAATTCGAGCTTGTAAAATTAAATTTTTGATAAAAATACGTCTTAATGCTGGTCGATTGGACCATGAAGGGAAAAAACTCATTTTCTAATTCTATTACTCATCATTATATGTTCCTGCTGCAGAAGACCATTGCAAATGTTGCCCACCATCCAAGGCTAACATTTGACCTGTTACCGATGGCAAACAAAGTAATCCTAATACCGCTCTTGCCACTTCTTGTGAAGTCGTACCTCGCCCCAACGGTGTTGATTGACACTGACGATCAAATTGTTCTTCACTTTGTCGCTTATGCGCCATAGCTGGTCCTGGTCCAATTGCATTCACCCGAATAGATTTAGGGGCCAACGCCAACGCCATTGTTTGTGTTAATGTCCATAAAGCAGATTTCGAAACCGTATAACTTACAAAATGAGGGGTTAATGACCAAACTCTTTGATCTAACATATTAATAATACATCCTTCGGCCCCTGTTGGCAGTGCTTTGGCAAAATCTTGAATTAATTGAAACGGTGCCCATAAATTAGGATTTTGATGATGTTGCCAAGTTTCCAGCGTCACCGTATCCCATTCATCGCGATCAAAAACACTGGCATTATTAACCAATACCCCAATCGGTCCTAATTTTTGTGTTGCACGTTCTACTAAAAATGTTACTTCCTCGGGATTAGATAACTCAGCAGTTAATAAAATTGCAGATCGCCCCAATGCTTTTATTTCTTTTAACACTTGATCTGCTTGAGGCGTGTGACTGCGGGCATGAATTGCAATATCAAATCCAACCTTGGCCAAGGTTAATGCAATTTCACGCCCCAAACGAATAGTCGCCCCTGTAATCAAGGCGACTTTGGGGATAGTCGTTGGTATTAGAAAAAAGTCATTTAATAATAAAGCGCTACCCATTTAAACCCCATTTTCAAACTTGCGTAAACTTGGTTATACTATACGCTTATTTCTCTTAATAACCATTGAAACTTTTATTTTTCTCAACAAGCACTATCCTTAACCTGAAAAGAAAAAAACTTCATTTTTATAACATAATTCCGTTTCAATTTATTCTCTAAGCATTATTTTTATTTCAATCAATACGAGCCACATATTTTATTCCATTATTATTTTGTTTCAAAAGATGTAAAGCTTCGGGTATTTTTTCAAATGAAACCACCTCTATTGGAGGAAGACATAATTTATGGTCTGCAATTTGCTTTAATAATTGATTTCCATCTTGCACCAAACATGCCCATTGCTGATTACTACCATAAACATGGGTAGAGGCTAGCGCAATTTCATGTAAAGAAAGACTGGTTGTAAAGGCAGGCAATGGGGCTTTTTCTATTCTATCTTGGATACACACTAAATGCCCATAAAACCCCAATAATGGCGCAATATTAGAGGCACTCTTGCCACTTACAGTATCATAAGCAGCGTAAAGAGATTGCCCTACTAAGTAATTTTGTAATTGTGATTTCCACTTTTTATCATGATAGTCAAAAGCTGAAATCACACCATAATGACGCAAAGTTTGATGATGATGTGGGCTGGCTGTTACATAAACTTTTGCACCAGCATTCGTTAAAAGTTGCGTTAGAATACTGCCTACACTTCCCCCTGCCCCACTTACCAGCACTCTTTCCCCTATAATATGGGGCACTTTTTGAAAGGCTTGCCATGCCGTTAATACAGGGCATGGAAAAGCAGCAGCAGAAACGCTGCTCAATCGATCAGGAACAGCAATTAATGCACGTCCATCAACAACGGTGTGATGACTATAACTTCCATGAAAACGTAAATCTGTATGATATGTATATCGGGAACCAATCCGGATATGGCGCATATTTTTTCCAACAGCAACCACAATCCCCATTCCATCCACCCCTGGGATATGATCTCTTTTCCAATCTTTCCCAAACCCAGCCATTAATTTCCAATCAACGGGATTCAAACCAATCGCTCTATTTTCAATTAAGACTTGATGATCTGACAAAGGGTCTATCCCATGTGTTTTCAATACTAAATTCATAGGGTTTTCAGAACCTTGCCAATGCCATGATTTGGTTTCAATAAACATCAATTTTTCCTTTTAAAAATAAAATAATTGCTATTAAATTCTAATAAAAAAACCTCCCAAAAAAGGAGGCTTATGGTCAGGATAAAAATAATTTTACACTCTTTGGGTTAAGCAACATTATTCTTAGTTTTCCAAATTTAAAATTACAAATCATTGACTTATTGTGCATGAGAAGAAGGTAAAGGACTTGAATTTAAAAATTCTTTATCAGCATCTAAATTCCGCCCAACAGGGAAAAACCATAGTCCAACCATCAAAATAATAAATAATAAAAGGATGGCCCCACAATAAATCAACTTTTGCACTTTAATTTTCCTGTGAATATTTTTAAAATTATTTCTGTTGATAAGGTGCTAACATTTGCATCATCTCGGCCCATTCGCGTTTTGTTAAACCACTCTCTGCTTGCTCAACCGCTTCACCATTTAACATTTTACCTAAAACCTTCATCATAGATGCAGAAAACGTCACGGCTCCACGACGATAATCTTCAAAAGCTTCACAAGCGATTGGAACCCACGCTTGCAACGTTTTTAACATTGCTTCTGCGTAAACTCTGATTTCATATTGAGCATGTGGATCAATACGTAATTGTAAAAAATGGAACAAGTTATGAAGATTGATTTTCCAATACCATTGGCTGTAACTATTTAACGTCAGATTCATTCTTGCCAATTCACGAGCCAATCCATATCCTCCTTCTTCAGCAGGGTTTAACATGGTCTCATAATGGTCATAACATTGTTGTGCATCTTGTTTTAATAAATGAATAACCGCGGCGGCTTGCTCTGAAGATAACACATCCCCTCGCCCTTGGTTATTAATCGTGCTCTGAGCTGCTAAAACCTCTGGCTCTGGAATATAAAATTCACGATCCATAATTGAATAACGTGCAGAATATTCATTTACGCTTGCCGTACGATGCCTAATCCACTGACGCGCAACAAAAATTGGTAAGCGAACATGATATTTAATCTCACACATTTCAAAAGGAGTCGTATGGTGATGACGCATCAAATAGCGAATTAACCCACGATCTTCTGAAACTTTTTTTGTCCCCACACCATACGAAACCCGTGCAGCCTGTACAATAGAAGAATCATCCCCCATATAATCAACAACCCGAACAAACCCATGATCTAAAACAGGTAATGCCTTAAATAAAATTGCTTCTAACCCTGGTGAAACAGGGCGTTTTGTGGGTATTTGTATATTGGATTGGGTTTCAATTTCTGCTTGTTGTTCTGCTGTAAGAGGCATGTTCATTCCGCTCTGTTAAAAAATTAAAATGCAAAAGACGCTCTTATTTATAAATCACAAAATCCATTGTGAACACCCATTTGCATCACTAATTTTTTGGTATCGATGTAATCGTCATATTATTCTGGTTGATTAATTTAAAGAAGTCTAGAAAATTCATATTCAACAAATAGTTAACACGTTCCACCGTATTAAAAACAATAGAAAACTGCATCACATTTTTAGGATGCTGTAAAATATCTGCTAAAGCTGTATATAGCTGACGATCAAGTTCAAAATCTTTCCCTTTAGAAAAATCTATAAATTGTTTTAAGGTGTCACTATAAACTTGCCCCTCTGTTTTTCCCGAATTTTTGGCAAGTATAGAAAATAAACGCTTCTTTAACCCTGCATCATATACCGACAACACCATTGATTTTAGTAAAATACTATCAGACCAATTTGTAGCATATGGATTAAAAGTTTTTGGATCAATATAAAATCGACTTTGCAACATAAAGCCTACAAAATCATAGCCAAAATAATTTAACTTATGTAAAGAAAATAAAGAATCTTTTGTGTAATAGGTAAAATTGGAATGAAAAGCACCCTGAATATGTTCGTATCCTAATCTTTTTAGATATTCAGCGAAAAGACTAAAAGAAGAGAGTAAATCATAATCCACTTTATCCGCCAAGACCTCTCCATCCCATGTCGTTTCTTGACGGGAAAGATGAATATCTAGTTGCCCAACAGATAACCGTTTTTTATATTCTCTATATCCAACCACGCCATAGGCTTTTAAGAAAAAATTATTACTTGTTAAGAAAGAAGATAAAAATTCTTTTTCATTAAATTTATGATCACTGGACATTTCCCAAACCAATTGATCAAAATGTAACGCATCCCATGAAGAGGATTGGCCTGCCTGTATTGCTGGGGCTATATCGACATTATAAAATAAATATGGTCTTTTCTTTACAGAACCCACCCTAGACATGCGCCAGCTACCCAGTCTTAATTTCCCCCATTTACTATAAAAATAAGCCCCTTTCATATTGCCTTCTTCAAAAGAAATATCCCAAATATCCGCCCAAGATATTCCTGTTTTTTTATTATTTTTTGAAAAAGCGGGTATCATCAAATTACTAAAGGCAATAGAAGCAACGGTTGCAGAAACTGACGGCGATTTAAAATCAATATCTTCCATGTTCAAGTTACTAATACTCCCCACATCTTTGGGGGTTATTCGAATTTTTCGAACAGTAACCTTTATATCATTAGAAAAAGATAGCTTAACATTTTTAATAACAACAGATTGTGTAAACCAACTGATATGTGCATTTGAAAAAGAGTAAGTCCCTTGAGAACCCACAAGTTGTTTTAATCTGCTTTGCACATGTAATAAAGCATTTTGCGCGTGTGAATGCGCCACTTGGTATCCTTTAACGCCTACCCAAATAAAAAGGGACAGGATAACCAATATCAACAATAACTTTTTTTTCATGCTTTTAATAAAATTCGCAATTTAAACAGAACCCTTTTCCTTTATTTTCTTGCCTACAAAGCATAATGCAAAAAAAGAAGGAAGCAAAATTTTATTTAGCCCCCCCCATTATTTTATATGTGCTGATAAAATAATGATTTCAAAATAAAAAAAAGCTATAGCAATAAGCTATAGCTTTTAAAACTAGCTGGATAGGCTTTATTTTATTACAGGAACAGCCTGAGTATTCATATGTATGTTCAACATTTCAACAATATTCTGTTTATTTTCCCCTGACAAATCAGCCGCAGAAACAGGCGCTTTTGGTATAGATGTAAATTGAATTTCTGTTTTTTGTGGGTCTTGAATAAAAGCTTCCACAGCTTTATCTGCTTCATTAACAAAAGAAGGAGAAACCTCTTCAAATGCTTTCATTCCTTCTTGAGCCGAAGAAATCAATGCCTTTTTGGCATCTTCTTCACTTATACCTTGATCTTCACTCATTTTCTTGATGATTTTCTCAATGATCCCTGTATTTTGTAGGCGCATTGTCAATTCAGAAAATTTAATATCGGGATTGCTCAAAATTGTTTCAGGATTACCATAGCTTAATCCAAATGGAATATTACCTTTCATTGTTGCATTAATTGTACCAATATCTTTAAATGCCAATTGGTTTAATGAAAATGAAATCTGATTTGTATCATATTGATATTCTGCTTTTAAAGCTCCAGATACTGAAATTTTATTATATCCCAACGCTTTAAAGGCTTGTAAGTATGGACCATACCCATAATCCGGTAGTGTGAATTCTAATTTATCCAAAGTATAAAACTCTTCCGTCTTTCCTTTATTCGTTGCACTAGAATCAATAAGAAGAGAACCAAGAGACACATTTTCTTTATCAATATTTAATTGCAATCCCGCAATCTTGGTATGTACTTTTAGCTCTCCGACTTGTTCCAAATAATCTTTCTGTAATTTTGCAACCAGTTGTTCAAATTTAGCGGGCGAACCAAAACCTAACTTACTCATCACCTTGATCAAAGTTGCTATATCAGCACCTTCGTTCGTAAATGAGGCTAAACGAAAATAATCTTTTCCTTCATCATTACTAGAAACAGAAAGATCTTGTAAAGATTGACTAACTTTACGTCCCAACCCATAGTTTTTAAGATCGTAATGTCCAACTTTCATGGTCAAATCTGATCTCTCTGAAAATTGCAAATTATCAATGCTGAACAAATCAAACTGTATCATAGAAATATTTTTAAATATCCCTAAAAATACAGTTGAATCTCTAGATTTTTTAACCATCTGCACAAATTCTTCTTGCCCTTTAGCAATTTCAGCTAAATTCGCTTGATCTACTTTTAATGCTGAGATTTTAAAATTACTACGCCGATCCACAAGAGACAAATCATTTAATGTTACGTCACTCTTTTTGCCCAGACCATAATTTTTTACTTGATATTGACCAATTTTAAATTGTGAAGAACGATTATCTATAAATGCAATATTTTGAACATTTAATAGTCCATAGCTTAATTTAGATGGAAAAATTTGTTTAATTTTTCCATTTTCCATGGTAATCCACCCCGCCTCTGCGGCTGCATCTGTTAAATCAAGATGATCGATGCTAACAGTACCCACTTTATTTTTTGCAACCAATTTATCAAAAGTAAGCTTTGGTATTGTATTTCCAGAACCTAAAATAATATCTGTTTTATCTATTGTATAAGTCATACCATTTTTATCTTTAAAAACGGCTTTATCAATCGTAACCTCTTTAGAAAAAATATTAATATGATGGTTTTCATAAGTCAGCGTAGACCCTGGATAAGCATCCGTTAATACCTTAATTTTTTCTTGAAAATTTTGTTCGGCTTGAGAGGACATATAATAATATCCGCCGCCTCCAGCCACACCAACACCGACAATTATAGCACCGAAAACTACAATTTTACTCATTCAAACCACCTTAAATTTTTATTTTTTATTCGCTTTAAAAGATATATTTTTTTTACAGAAATGAAAAGGTATTTTTCTTTCAAAAAAGCTGTAAGAATTTAATTCTTACAGCTCTTTTTAATACATCAATGAATCTATGTTATCAAAACAGACTATTTAAACAGTACGTATTATTTTCCTGCTTCTGCTTTGATATTTAATTTTAATGCATCAAAAATTTCAGGTTGAGCTTTACCCATTAATTCCATTGCTGTAATTGGAGCCTCTGGGTTTGCTTCAATAACAAGAGATTGTTTAGGATCATTAATCAATTGTAAAGCTGCCTCATCCCCTTGTTTTTGCACAGGAATTGTTGCTGTTTCTGCATCTTTTTTAATCAAATTAACCAAATCTGTTTTAACCTGCTCAACAGACTGATTTTTCTTTTTAGCTGCTGCTTCAAAGATTTTTGTTAATAATCCTTGATCTTTTAACACAACTTTTAATGAAATTAATTTATAAGATGAAAGCAATTGTTGAGGATTTACATTGCTTAAATCTGCTGGGGCATTAAATTTAAAGGTCGCATTTAAATTCCCCATATCTTTAATGGTTAAATTAAATGGAGATACAGACCATTCTTGTTTTGCTTTATTATACTCTCCAGATAAATTTCCAGAGAGATCAAGCTTATCATATCCCATTTCTTGAAATGCATATAGTTGAACATTATGTCCTGTACCAAATGTAAATCCAGAAAATGTTGCTGCTGTTTTCATATCGCCATTTTCTGCAACAGAATTTTCTGTTTCAAATTTAGCAATTCCAAAATCTTGACCTTCTAAATGAGCAGAAAACCCTTCAATAACAGCTTTGGAAGGTTGCCCTACAACTGCTTTTGGTGTTTTTCCTTGTTCTGCTAATTCAATAATACTTGCCAGATCTAATCCATCAATTTGTAATTGGTCTAATTTTAAGTTTTCCTTAGAATCTTTGCTTGCTTTGATTTCTAATTGTTTCAAAGTTTGATCAGAATTTTGTTTCAACCCGTAATTTTTTATTTCATACTGCCCGATCGTTCCCCCTGTTTTGTCAGGTCCAATTGCACTGACATTCTGAAGGCTTAATAAATCAAAGCTAACTTTTGAAGGGAAGATTTTCTTAATCTTTCCATCTTCTAAAACAATAGCCCCTGTTGGTACCACCACATTTTTTGCATCAATATGATTTACATCAATAGAACCACCATTAATAGAAGTATGGAATTTATCTACAGCAACATTTCCAACTTTATCGTTAGCAACACCACCAATAGTTAGCGTATCAGCAGTATATTCTTGCCCTTTACTATCTTTCACAACAACTTTTTGTAATGTTGCAGATTGAGAAAATGGACTTACACTATAAGTTTCATATTTAATAGAAGTTCCTGGCATTGATTTTTCTATTAAACTAATTGTGTTATGCAGCTCTTGATCTGCTTTATGTGAGGCATAATAATACCCACCACCACCAACAACACCCACACCAATAATCACAACAGCGCCAACAATCGCAACTTTACTCATAAAATTATCCTCTATTAATAATAAAATTCAGTTCATTATAAATAGAGATTTAATAGATACAACAAGCCTATAAAAAAAAATGATTATAGTTACCTATAATCCATAGAAAATATAAAATAGGTTTTTATTTTCATTTTTTTCTTTTTTTCTTTAAAAAATCAACTATATTAAAGATGTTGGTTTTACCAACTATGGTAATAAACGGTATATGGAATAAGCGTAGTGGACCCGGGGGCAGTACCCGGCATCTCCACCATTTTATGGGGATGAAACAGGATCGACACGCGTAGTAAAGATATATTTTTTACTCGGCATTGTACCGCCGTTATCGGGCTTTATTTTACAAATGCCAACGATAATTTCGAGGCACACGCTGTTGCGGCTTAATAAGCCAATGTAACAAGCGCGGCTGAGGGTGCGCCGGGCAACAGAAGCCCCTCACTAAAATTGATTTAAGATTTTTAATTTTATTAAATAGAGATTATACCTATATGACGCATTCTGATAATTCTGATCATAACGGTTTTGATGAAAATCCACCAACCATTCTTTTACCTTATCAAGAATGGATCGAAGCTGCTTATCGTCAGGTTACAATCAATGCGCTAAAATATGCTGCTCAAAATGGTCTACCTGGTAATCATAGCTTTTATTTAACTTTTGGAACATCTTATCCTGGCGTCTCTATCCCTACACGGTTAAAAGCACAATATCCCAAAGATATTACAATAGTTTTACAACACCAGTTTTGGGATTTAATCGTTGATGAAAAAGAACAAAAAATATCTGTTGGTCTTTCATTTGGGGGTGTTGTTTCAACTTTAATTATTCCTTTTGGTGCCATCACTGCCTTTTCTGACCCAGAAGCCAAATTATTATTAACTTTTTCCGCTTTACCTCCTGTTGTTTCCCCTGTTGAAAACAATCTTGTTGAAGAAACAACAAATAAACATAAAGAAGTTGAGCAAGATTCGCAAAACACCCAACAAGAAGACAACCAAGTTATTCGTTTAGATGCTTTTCGCAAAAAGCATGATTAATTAATATATTTAACTCAATAATACATTATAATTAATGAAAGGTTAAAAATTGCCTTTCATTATTCAAGAAATCAGTTTCTAAAAAATACCTTCAAAAAATTTTATTATCCAATTTTCATTATTTATAAATTTCCTTCTTTAATATTTTTAAAATAATAAAGAACATTAAATCATCTTAAACTCTTAGTTTATAATATTTTAATGAAACAACCCATTATCATTATATTAATATCCGTTATGATGACTATTAATATCCATTGATAATAAAGGAAAAATATTATGTCAGCACGCATTCTAGTATTATATTACTCAACCTACGGTCACATTGAAACAATGGCCTATGCTATTGCCAAAGGAATTGAAGCTACAGGCGCTACTGCTGTGGTGAAACGTGTTCCTGAAACTGTTCCTGAAGAAATTGCACGTAATAACCATTTTAAATTAGATCAATCTGCCCCTATCGCAACACCTGGTGAACTTGCAGATTATGATGGTATTATTATTGGCACAGGCACAAGATTTGGACGTATTTCTTCTCAAATGGCCAGCTTTTTAGACCAAACGGGTGGATTATGGGCCAAAGGAGCATTAATTGGTAAAGTTGGTGCGGCCTTTACCAGCACAGGAACACAACATGCAGGGCAAGAAATGACATTAATGTCCATAATCACCAATTTAATGCATTATGGAATGACCATTGCCAGCTTCCCTTTCTCTTTTGCTGGACTCAGCGAAATTAATGAAATTACAGGCGGAACCCCATACGGCGCATCGACTATTGCTGGACCAGATGGTTCTCGTGCAGTTTCACAAAATGAACTTAATGGTGCAGAATTCTTCGGTAAACATGTTGCCGAAGTTACTAAAAAAATTGCCTCTTAAATAAATTATTTTCTCTACCTATTTTACTTTAAATCCTCTTTTTAATGAGCCTTTTTGGTTCCTTAAAAAGAGTTTTTTATTCATTAACGCACCTATAAACAATTTTATTAAAAATCGAAATTTTTTCATTATTAATCTAAAATATAGAATAATATTCATTAAAGAGCTTCTTTAAAACCAGGATTAATCATGAAAAAAATCTTACTTTCAATAATATGCTTTGCCTTACCCCTATCCGCCAAAGCAGAAATTACTCAAAAACATATTTCCCCACAAACTGTTCAAAAAACAATCGATCGCTTTGCCCCTGCTTTTTGTCACAAAGGATTAAATGGACTGATCCAAGAAGTCCAAAATTGTTATAAAACAGCCAATCAAAATAGCCCTGATATTGAAATTTGTGTTGCTGGAGATTTAATTTTGATGATGGCAACAATGGATCGACAAATACCTTCTAATCTTCATACTTCTTTTATCAGTGAAAACGCTTTTAATGATCGTATTAAAAAAAATGCTGATTTACCTTATTTTTTTGGCAACCAACATTCTCGTTATGCAACAGATAAAGGGGTTGCCTTAATGTATTATATCGGGGATGGACTGGCTCCTTATATTGATGATATGCATCCTTTACAAAGTCTATCCCAGCATTGTCATAAATAAAATCATCTATTGATTAATTTCTATCATTCGCTATCTATAAACAGACTTACCCTGACTTTTAAAATATAAACGGATAATTTATATGACTGACCAAACCGCTGATTTTGATTTTGATTTACCAGAAACATGTATCGCACATCATCCTATGCGTCCAAAGGATCTGGCAAAATTACTTTATATTTCAGAAAAACAGGATTTAGAAGATAAAATTATCCAAGACCTTCCCTGCTTTTTACGCAAAGGGGATGTTTTAGTTGCCAATGATACCAAAGTTATTCATGCAAAATTATCCGCAATGCGTGGCGCAGCCCACATTGGAATTACTTTGGATCGCCCCATGGGGGATGGACGATGGCATGTACTGATAAAAAACAGTAAAAGATTAAAAGTTTCTGATCGACTAGATTTTCCTGATGGTAAAGTTTACGCAATAATCGATGAATTAGAAGTTGGGGGCAGTGGTTTTATTCGTTTTAGTATTGAAGGGGATGCTTTTGACGAATGGCTAAGAAATATTGGACAGCTTGCCATCCCTCCTTATATTGAACGTCCTAAGGGGCCTACTGAGGAAGATGAAAAAGATTATCATACCATCTTTTCGCACTATCCTGGCGCAGTTGCCGCCCCAACAGCAGGATTACATTTTACAGACACATTGTTACAACAACTGGATAATCTTGGCGTTGAACGATTAACATTAACCTTACATGTTGGTGCTGGAACTTTTTTACCTGTTCGCAGTGATAATATTAATAATCACCATATGCATGCTGAATATGGCATTATTACCCCTGAAGTCGCAGAGCGTTTAAATAAAGCAAAAGCCGAAAAACGCCGTATTATTGCAGTTGGGACGACTTCTTTACGGTTATTAGAAAGCGCCGTTGATGAACAAGGCATCATTCATCCCTTTCACAAAGAAACATCTATTTTTATTCGTCCAGGCTATCAATTTAAAGCTGTTGATCTTTTAATGACAAATTTTCATTTACCTCGATCAACCTTATTTATGCTCGTATGCGCTTTTGGAGGAACAGAAAAAATGAAACACGCTTATCAGCATGCCATTCAAACTGGGTATCGTTTTTATTCTTATGGAGATGCGTGTTTGATTGAAAAAGCAATTTTATAAAAGATTACTTTATTACTTTTAAATCAAAGTAATGATCTTGCATCAAATATTTTACTATATTTGCCACGACCTTATATCCTATTTCTTTCATCTTCTGTATGTCTGAAATATTATTACTCAGAAAATTAGGATATTGGAATCATCTTATCGCAATATTTATATGATTTGCATATTCTAAATTTGAATAAGGATCTGTCTTAAAATTATCTAGATATTATTTTTATTTTGCTGTTACCACACTAATAACAAAAATATCTACACATTACACATTGATTGAATGATTCGTTCTTTCATACACACGAACCCATCAACTTTTACGTCAGAATCTTAAACAATTATGTGCATTTAACCTGCATTTAAAACGTCCCCAAAGCTCCTAATTTTCACCTAATCAATATCATTAAATTGATCTAAACTTGATTATTTTTCATAAATAAAGCACATCACATAAAAAAATTTCTTATAATCCAAATAACACTATTGAATAAATACCCTGCTTAAAATCAAAAACAGTTCTGTTTAGAGTATTGCTTACCAGCATTAATAATTTTAGATTTTTGATCTAAAATTTTATTACTAATAGACAAATAAATAAGTTTTTATTACCATTTACCTTCAATATCTTACTACCTACAGAAAGCACACGATGTCGATTGTTACTGAATATTTAAAAGGCATTCAAAAACATTTCTCTGCAAGAGATAAAGAACAATTTAGCCTCGTTCACGGTGCATCACCTGAAGATATAGAAAAACTCAAAGCCGCTTATCCTTTATGCCCTGACAGTTTAATTGAATTTTTAAATATCGTTGATGGCACGTATCACCGTATTTATGATAAAAAAAATTACGTTTGTATTTTTATGCTGGGATCTGACATTAATCAGTATCCTTATTTTATATTATCCGTTCAAGAAATATTAGAAGAGCGCGAATATGATGAGACCATTTTTGAAAGATATATGGACAATACTGTCTCAGCAGAAGATAATTTAGAAGATTTTGTAGAGGTCGATCCTAAAATTGATGTAAATGCCCACTTAAAATATGCTTTATGCTTTTCTTACTGTATGAATAATGGGGGCACTTCCCGATTATATATCGATTTTAATCCAACTGAAAAAGGCAAAGTTGGACAAATTGTTCGATATGAACATGATCCAGATAGCTATGCTGTTATTGCTGATAGCTTTGATGAATATTTACAAAACATCATCGATAATGATTTTGAATTCATGGTTATAGAAGACGATGATGAGTGAAGAACAAATAAAATTATAAATCTTTCTGATTGAACAAAGGAATATCCTTCACATCACGCCTTATCCATAACTTTATGATTTTAATCTAAAATTTAACTATAATTTTAATAGGCAAATAAATTGCCTTCTATTAAGATTAAATCTTAATAACTAATTATTTCATTAAGGGGTGCATTATGTCATTAGTAACAGATTATTTAAATGGATTAAAAGAGCATTTCACCACAGAAGATCAAAAAGCTTTTCATAAAGTTCATGGCGCATCACCTAAAGATATAGAAAAACTCAAAACAGCTTATCCTTTATGCCCTGATAGTTTGATTGAATTTTTAAATATTGTGGATGGCACTTATTATCGTGATTATGGTGATGGTGATGGTATTTTAATATATATGCTGGGTTCTGATGTCTATGAATATCCTTATTATTTATTATCAATTCAAGATATATTACAAGAACGCAAAAAGGAAGATCGTAGCATTATTGAAATCTATTTGGGTGATGATAAAATACAAGAAGATAGCTTGGAAGAATTCATAGAGATTGACCCTAGGATTGATGCTTGTATACCTTTTAAACAACGTTTGTGTTTTTCTCACTGTATGAATAATGGGGGCACTTCTAAATTATATATTGACTTTCATCCCACCAAAGAGGGTAACGTTGGTCAAATCATCCGATTTTTACATGATCCAGATAGTTATGCTGTTATTGCTGATAGTTTTGATGAATATTTACAAGACATCATCGATAATGATTTTGAATTCATGACAGAGGAATAATCGTCAATTACATTACATAACCCCGCCATAAAACAAAAATAAAGACGTAATTACAATGCAAAAATTATAATATGTATGCTCTTTAGGTATCCTTTTGTCTTATTCAACACATAATGCCTTTGCAAGCAACCCAAATATTTTTGCCAACCTTCAACAAAAACCTCAACAGGGTAATACAAAAGTGCAATCTGATTGGGGATATTTATATAAAAAAGAAGATGGTATTCTAAAAAATCATCAAAAAGCGGTTGAATGGTAGCAAAAGCTGCTAATCAAAATAATAAAATCACACAATATAATTTGGGCAATACTTGTTTTAAAAGAAAAAGTATCTCCCAAGATTATAAAATCTCAGCAAAATGCTAGCAAAAAGCCGCTAATCAAGAATATACTGATGCTGCATATATGTTGACCAATTTATATTATAAAAGAAAAATCACCAACGATTATACGCAATCAGTCAAATGTTACACCAAAGCCGCAGAACTAGGACATAAAGAGGCTCAATATAAACTTGGGAAATGTACAGGTGTGTCCCAAGACAAAGACACCAAATGGTATAAAAAGTCGGCTGCACAAGAAAATAGGCAAACTCAATATAATTTAGAATGATTATACGAAAACAGTGAAGATGCATCCACAGATGAAAAACATACTGTTAAATTATACACCAAAGCAGCCAACCAAAATCCTAAAAATGCTGCTTATAATTTTATTATGAAAAACTTGGCATATAAAACCATTATCAAACAGCCTTTAACTGATTTTAAAAATCTGCCGATCAAGGTCATGTATTTTATGGGGCAAGGTATCAATGAAAATTCCCCACAGGCAAAGTTATATCTCAATAAAGCATGTTCTCAAAGTAAAGAAAAAGCCTGTAAAGCCTATGAAAAAATTAAAAATAACAACATTATAACCACTTTGATTATAAGATGATGCCGTAAGATAAACAATATATCGATCATCTCATAAAAATAAAATCATTAGAAAATAACTTTATTAACAATAAACCGAACCTATAATTTATCGTTATTTTCAGCAAAACCAAATCAACATTTAATCATTAGTAATTATAAAATACTATTTTGCTATATGATAATAAATGTTAATCAATAAAACCATATTCTTTCCTTTCTTTTCGGCCAATAAATTTATATAAAGAAGCCTATCCATCCACTTTATATAAATAGCTTACAATGACCCAACAAAAATTCCACTGGACCAAACAAGCACAACAAAACAATGCTCGTGCAGGAACCTTACACACCGCGCATGGTGATGTACAAACCCCAACCTTTATGCCTGTAGGCACGGTAGGTACTGTCAAAGCCATGACAATGGATGCGGTGCGCTCTACGGGGGCTGGGATTGTGTTAGGAAATACTTACCACTTGATGTTACGTCCAGGCGCAGAATTAGTACATGAATTGGGTGGACTGCATAAATTTATGGATTGGTCTGGCCCTATTTTAACGGACTCAGGTGGATTTCAAGTCATGTCTTTGGGGGATTTACGTAAACTCGATGAAGATGGTGTGACTTTTCGCTCTCATATTGATGGATCTGCACACCGACTAACACCAGAAAGCTCTACGGATATTCAATATTTATTAGATGCCACCATTACTATGTGTTTTGATGAATGCCCTGCCTTGCCCGCCACTTATGAAACTATTGCAAAGTCTATGCGCCTATCGATGCGTTGGGCTGAACGCTCACGCAAGCAATTTAAAAATCGTCCTGGCTACGCACAATTTGGAATTGTTCAAGGGGGAATTGAACCTGACCTTCGTGCTGAAAGTGTCGAAGCATTAACCAATATTGGCTTTGAAGGCTATGCCATCGGTGGGCTTGCTGTCGGCGAGCCCCAAGAACAAATGTTTTCTACCCTTGATTTTACGACCCATTTAATGCCAACAGACAAACCTCGTTATTTAATGGGTGTTGGCACACCTGACGATATGTTGGGTGCAATTGAACGCGGTGTCGATATGTTTGACTGTGTGATGCCTACTCGTGCTGGACGCACAGGACGTGCCTATACTTCTCGCGGCACGTTAAATATGAAAAATGCATGCCATATTCACGACCAACGTCCTATTGATCCTGAATGTGATTGCCCTGCCTGTTCAAAACATAGCCGTGCTTATATAACCCATTTATTCCGCGCCAAAGAAATCCTTGGAGCAATGTTATTAACTTGGCATAATATTGCCTATTATCAGCGTTTAATGCGCACGATCCGTCAAGCAATTATTGACGATAATTTAACCGAAACCGCCGCGACTTTACGAGCCAATTGGCAAAGAGGAGATTGGTCTGTGGATGAGTGGAATTAATGCTTGCTCATATCTTTTATACCAGCTTTTTCTAATATAGGATGAATAATTTCTCTCTCCATCTCTTTGTATACTTCAGTTTCAGGTGTGATGAGAGGAAGCATTGTATTCTTCATAAATGCCGAAGTTTGCTCCCCGCAACGAGTTAACCCAAGTAAATTTTTAAGTTCTACCCTTATCTCACGTGCTGCACTTTTCAAATCATCACTTGGCTTGGGTTTTTCTCGCTTGAGATTATTTTGAAGAGCTTTATTCCTAATTTCCATAGCATCAGCAACCAACTCTTCTTTTTCTTCACTAAGAACTAATTTTTTAATTAATTCCTCACTAAATAAATAACCTTCTATATTACGTTGAGATATAGTAAAAATTCCTCTTTTTCTTAAATTTTCGACTTCACCATCACTAGAATCATCCCTATCAACTAAACGATATACTTTACTTTGTTTTTCAAATACTAAAGAAAGAATTAGATATGCCTTATCATCATCTGACTTTAATTCACTTTTACATCCTCTTGAAATAAAAGTAATATAAGGATATTTTTCTTTAAAAATTCCATTATAAATTTCGGCATCAAAATTATAGTTACTTTCTTTTCCTTCTAGACTCCCTTCACACAATACGATAATCCGAGGTGCAATTTTTTCTTCTAACCCATCCAAAGCAACAGACAAAAATTTCTGATACATAACTTGATCAATTGAAGATGGAATTATCATGACAGGTTGATCAAAATCATGCCCGTCAAAATCAAAGAAAACCACACTGCCAGGATATTGAATGGAAAGCTCTTTTGCTTTTGTCATTACGCCTAATGAATGCGTTGTGATCCATAATTGAGAATTATCTGGAATGAGGTTATAAATTTCTTCAACCACTTTTCCTTGCAATTTTGTATGAATATGAGTTTCTATTTCATCAATAAACACAAGGCTATCCTTATAAATTTCTTCATTCACTACAAAATCTAGTAACAAATCAAAAGCAGCTCTTTCACCACTAGAAAGGTTTTTATAATAATAATGATCTACATTACCTTTCTTAAAATAAAAGGAGCCTTGATCATCTAAAGGAGAGGAAATCTCATTTAAGGTAAGATTACTAAAAACAGATTTTACGGATTTACGAAGCCGTCCTATCAATTCATTTCTTAATTGTTTAATCGTTTTTTCATCATTACCTGTTTCATAAATACCATTCATTGTCTTAAAAATAAGACGTGCATAATTCTGAGATACTTTTTCTTCATTTTCTCGAAATGTAATGTCTTGACGTACATTTATATGAGCGTCATCAGATGACAAACCATAGAAATATAAATCAGGATCATTTCTGTAAGCTGTTCTAAAAAACATTCTATTCGTTTCTAATGGTTTTTGAAGCTCATAATCATAAAATTGTATATCAACTAACCCATCAATATTTACATCTTCATCATCACCTTTATAATAATACTCCAAATCATGATTTTCTTTTTTCTTTTTTGTCAAAGTATTTATCTTGTAATACAAATTAAACGCTTCAAACACAGATGTCTTCCCGCATCCATTCGGGCCAACCAAGACAAACATCTTGGCTGTTTCAGGAATACCTTCGATGGTTAAATCCGTAAAACGTTTAAAATTTTGAATACGAATATCTTTAACTTTCATCATCGGCTCCTGAACAAGAATATAAATTATTGTCTTTCGTTATAAATCATTCCACAGATAAGTAAAATATTTCTTTATAGAAATTATATGCCAATAAAAAAGGCTAGTCATCAATTACAATGACTAGCCTTTTTCAAAGAAAATTAATCAATCAAAATCCTCTTTGATCCATTAATTTTATCAATATCAAAAACATGATCGCATTTTATAGACGATCATTTTTCAAACCCTACCCAGTAATCTTGGACATGAAATATCCAATGACTTGATTATTATCGGTCAATTCTGGATGGAACGAGCATACCAAAATATTACCTTGTTCAGCCATCACGATTTTATCTTCATAAGACGCCAAAGTTTTTACCCCTTGCCCAACAGAGTCAATAAAAGGCGCACGGATAAAGACGGATGGAATGGCTTTGCCAACATTCTCGATATCCAAATCGACTTCGAAGCTATCAACCTGACGACCGAAGCCATTGCGTGTTACGGCAATATCAATCAGGTTCAATGGTTTCAATTTCTCTCCACCATCCGTAATCCCAGAACCGCACAGGATTAATCCTGCGCACGTTCCAAATACTGGGTTCGTTTTAGCAAATTCTTGAATAGGTTCATATAAATTGACCTGTTGGATCAAACGACTAATCGCCGTTGATTCACCACCAGGAATAATTAGCCCTTGAACCTGTGCCAAATCAGCTGGAGTTTTAACGGCAATGCCTTGTCCACCCAGTTGATTGATCTGACTGATATGTTCACTGACCGCCCCTTGCAGGGCTAAAACTCCAACTTTCTTTTTCATTTTATTGGCTTCTATCTTGCATACGGTCTGAACCGCTTAGGTTCTTCATTTCAATTCCCTTCATAGGCTCACCTAAACCTTTTGAAAGTTCTACGATCATTTTATAATCTTCGAAATGCGTTGTTGCTTGAACGATTGCACGAGCGAATTTCTCTGGGCTGTTAGATTTAAAAATACCTGAACCAACAAACACACCATCCGCACCCAAAGACATCATTAATGCGGCATCTGCTGGGGTTGCAATTCCACCTGCTGCAAAATTCACAACAGGAAGTTTCCCAAGTTCTTTGACTTGTTTCAAGAGCTCATAAGGTGCTCCTAAATCTCTGGCAACAACCATTAATTCATCATCAGAAGTTGCAACAACGTCCCTGACTTGAGCCAAGACCATACGCATATGACGAACAGCTTCAACAATATTTCCTGTGCCTGGTTCTCCTTTGGTACGAAGCATAGAAGCACCTTCGCCAATACGACGGAGTGCTTCACCAAGGTCACGACAACCGCAAACGAAAGGCACTGTATATTGGCTTTTCAACAAATGGAATTCATCATCCGCTGGGGTTAAGACTTCACTTTCATCAATATAATCAACACCCATTGATTCTAGCATACGTGCTTCGGCAATATGACCGATACGGGCTTTTGCCATTACTGGAATGGTGACCGCGTTCATGACCTCTTCAACAATACGTGGGTCAGCCATACGGGCAACCCCACCCGCAGCACGAATATCAGATGGCACACGTTCCAATGCCATAACCGCAACTGCACCTGCTGCCTCAGCAATTTTTGCTTGCTCAGCATTGACAACATCCATAATCACGCCACCTTTTTGCATTTGAGCCATGCCACGTTTTACGGTATCAGAACCAATCTTTTTATTCATTTTTCTCTCCAATAATAGAATTGTCCCTATCATGCAGAAAAACATTGAAAATGACAACAACCAATTGGACCGTTTTTTACCCATCCAATTTTATATATTTTTAATTAACCAACAATCAATCCACTATCTTCAATATGATCTAACTTAAATTTTAATAATTCATTTTGAACGGTTTCTTGCAACCTATCCAATGACATTAATGAATATATGGACTTTTCCCATCCCTGTTCACCATGAAAACGATTTTTTGCAGCATCAGGCCATTGTTGAATAATAGATTTATATTGATTAATTCTTTGATCAATCGTAGCTTTATCATAATGACACCAAAATAAAAGCAATATATTTTCTGTCATCACATAAATTGAATACCCTATATCTGTAGCAAGAAAATGTTGATAATACAGATCTAATGCTTGACAGCTGAACTTTTTTACAAAAGCTAATGGTGCTTGTTTTTCAAACTCTGAAGCAAGCTTTGCAAATTCAGAAGTGTGTCTTAAAACACTTATTGACTCGTTAGCCCCCCTTGTCCCTTTTAAATAAATAGGAGAACTAAGTGAAATAGTAGGGGAAACAGTCATCAAAGAATGTGTATGAAAAATAGGAACATAATGTTCTCCAGCATAAACTGGTTGTAAATAAACCCCTGTTAAAATAGGACCATTTCTTTTAATCAATTGTAAGGTTTTATACTCTTTATAATTTTTTAAAATGTGCTTCCAATCTGATCTTATTATCCTTTTTTCCGAAGCAGTTAATCTTTTTAAAATTGCCATAAAATTATTCCTCTTCGAAAATTATAGTTAATCTTCTATACTCCAAAAACTGATTTCTTCTGGATATTCTGTTTGTACTATTTTTTAAAGTATCATAAAAATATTTTTATTTATTTTTTCTAAATTACAGAGTTATCACTATAATGAAGAAAAAGTAAAAAAACAACCAATTAGACTATTTTTTACCTATCCAAATTTAAAAAGCAGCATATATAATTATATATGCTGCTTTTTGATCAACTATCTTTATTTCTTATTAAATATTTTTATACCTTCATTATAATTCTTTTAACATATAACAATATTCACGCTATCATCTGATAATTAATACTATCTTCTTCATCATTTTCTAGGAAATAAGAATGAGATGATAACACGTTAAGAACCAATACTCGATTACATGAGCTATCGTGTTCTAACCGTAAAAGAGCATGACCTTTTGTCCAACGACAGTGAATATTATCTCTTGCATGCCATCCCGAGAGATCTGATTGAACTAAATGATCTGTCATTTTAAAAATTTTATTTTTTGTCATCATCACAATATCACCAATCATGACACCAAATTGATGGCGATCATCAACAAAAGGCCCTATTATATCACAAAAGCGACTAACCCTAGAAGAAATATAAACTTCTTTTGTACCAACAGGAATAATAAATGAATACTTTCCATTTATATATGAACACGGATAAATCGCCTGTCCCAAAGATGTTACTAAATATAACTTTGGATCATTTGTTAATTGTTTATCTCTCAACAAGACTTGATTACCTAGAGTAACAGCACGCTCCTTAATTTGATAATAGAGTTCTTCTACAATCCGACGCTCTGTTGTTAAAGGATATCGGGCATCTTTTTCCCATGTTTTCACCTTGTATTGTTTATTAAACAATACAAAACTACCCTCTTGTCTGAAACTACCACGATTTCCTGTATCCAAATAACTTTCCGTTAGCATCCCATTAACCATAATAACAGAATGCTTTTCCGTTTCTATATAATAATATTCATATGACGTTATAGAGTAATCATAAAAAATCGTAGATCCATTAACCAACATACGAACAGGAATAAACTTACCTTCAAAAAATAAACAATGCTCTGCAGTAATTAATAAATCTTTATAAGGAACACCTTCTGCAATAGCATCTTTCACAATACGAACAGGATAACCCGCCTCATCATCACTTAACCATGGTCTTACAGTCGTATTTTTCTTTCCAACCCACTTAACGCGACTAACAACTTCTTTATTCTTTTCATAATCAAAAGTTATAACCTGATCAGCAATACGAATATCTTCAATAAATACTTCACCAGTTGGAATTTTAATCATAGATCCTGCAAGAAAACAAACTTCATAAGTCAAACTTCCATCAGATGCTGTTCCTAAAGTATATCCTTTACTTTCCGCACCAATAATGTTTAACGTTACCTTATTATTATTTGTTAAGGTAAGCGTAACATAATCTGTATTCGCGCTACCATTAGCATCAACATAAGCTACACTCGCAACATCTTTTTGATCGATACCAGCCAGCGTAATTAAATCAGAATTATCTGCATCTGTTCCATCAAAACCATCAATAACCGTAATTACTGTTGTTATTGTCCCACCATCTGCCAAACCAGAAATAGTTAATCCACCATTTGTATTACCAGCAAGAATAATGCTACCTGCTTGATGAGGAAGGTCATTTTTAACCCCTGCATAAAGCGTGGCAAAACCTCCATCTTCTAATGTAATAGCCCCTCTTATTATAGCACCACTAGAAACTATTAAATTACCACCATTACTTACAATAATATTCGCAGCAAAACCTTGAGGTGAAGCAATTAAGCTACCACCACTACTAATAATGGTATTATCAACAACTCCTTGAAGTGTAACAATCTGAGAACCACCATTGTAAATAATTGCATTATTTGCACTCGTACGATAAGTAACAACTTGGGAACCATATATTTTAGCATTATGAGATTCAGAATCTTCTCCACCATATTGATTTTGAAGACCAACACCTATAAGTTCTATTCCACCTGAATTTATAATAGTATCGTACGAAAATGCCTGCCAAGTAACAACAGGACCATCCCTACCATATGTAGCCATAACACCGCCACTATTAATAATCGCCCCAGATACAACACCCACAAAATTATCAATACTTCCACCATTAAGAATTGTATTATAAATAATCCCGCCCATATAAGCGGTTTGCAATCCTCCTGAATTCACAACAGCACTAATTGCGGAACCAGTATTATAAACAGTTTGCACCCCCCTGAATTCACAAGGGTACTAGTTGCGGAACCACCACTATAAACGATTTCAGAACCATTTTGATCAATTTGCGTATTACTGGTAATCCCTCCACTTCCTACAGAGATAACCGCACCACTCGCTACTGAAAAATGACTGGTTGTTCCATACACAATAACAGAATCTGCATCAGTAACATAGCTCGATCCAGTTGCTATTATACCTGCACTTATCACAATATCAGTCATTTTCAATTACCTTTTATTCATGTTATCAATTTCTAAATACTAATCGTAAATATAACTCTATTTTTATTATTATTTCCATTTAAAAATAATATTGACTGAGAGCATACTCTCAATTTTAGAATGATAACAAAATATAGTTTTACCATTCAAGAGGATCCTCAACTATGCAGCAATATCCTATCAAAAATTTATTTTTTATCAGTCTATTCAGCATATTGTACCTCACTCCTTTTTTATCCGTCAAAGATGCAGACATGTCCAATCAAGCCAATAATTTTTATCAAAGTAACAACGTAATTCAACAAAAAGTGACTTTTCAAAATCAATATCATATGATTGTTGCTGGTAATTTATTTCTACCTAAAAACATTGATAAAAACAAAAAAAATCCTGCCATTATTGTTGGCCATCCAATGGGTGCGGTCAAAGAACAAAGTGCTAATTTATATGCTATTAAAATGGCTGAACAAGGATTTGTAACCTTATCTTTGGATTTATCCTTTTGGGGGGAAAGTGCTGGCACCCCAAGGAATGCAGTATCCCCAGATATTTATGCCGAAGATTTCAGTGCTGCTGTAGATTTCCTAGACAGTCAACCCTTTGTTAATAAAGATAAAATTGGTGTTATCGACATTTGTGGCAGTGGTAGTTTTGCAATTAGTGCTGCAAAAATTGATCCAAGATTAAAAGCCATTGCTACCGTCAGCATGTATGATATGGGTGCAGCCAATCGTCATGGGTTAAACCATTCTTTAACCTTGGAACAAAGAAAACAAATTTTACAAAAAGCAGCAGAACAACGTGATATTGAATTTGCAGGCGGACAAACAGAATATACCAGTGGCACCCCAGAAAAAATTGATCAGAATTCTAATCCAATTGACAAAGAATTTTATGATTTTTACAGAACCCCAAGAGGTAAGTTTATTCCTAAAGGGCAAGATCCTGCAACCAATACCCATCCTACATTAACCAGCAATGTAAAATTTATGAATTTCTATCCGTTTAATGATATTGAAACAATTTCTCCTCGCCCTCTTTTATTCATTGCTGGCGATCATGCACATTCAAGAGAATTCAGTGAAGATGCCTATAAAAAAGCAGCGGAGCCAAAAGAGTTATATATCGTCCCCAATGCTGGGCATGTGGATTTATATGACCGTGTTGGACTAATCCCTTTTCAAAAATTAACAGCATTTTTTAATCACTATTTAAGATAAAAACGCTATATTTTACACAATATTCAAACAACAATATTGTGTAGAACATAAATTATTCTTTAATACCCAACTGTTTTAATGCTTCCTCTTTTCGTTCTTTCTGCTTTTTTTTCTCTTCTGCTTGCTTTTTATTTTCTTCCTCTTGCTCTTTTTGCTCAGCTTGTTCTTTTTTTCTTTGCTCCTCAGCTAATATCTGATTTTTTTCATCATCTTCTTTATAAATCTCAACGACAGCAAAGAACTTAGAGTAATCAGAACTTGTTGTTACTTTATCAGCATCAATAATTTCAGTCATAAAATCCACATGAACCTTAGGATCTTGTACAGATATAAAACAATACTTCTTTATAATTCCATCATGATAGGTAACTGACGATCCAAAGGGTTTATATACCCCCTTCTTCTCTTCTGTATAAGTAAACTTAAGGAGTAACGCTTGTTCTATTTCTTCTTTACTCCATACAACTTGTACTGTTCCATGATTATTTTCGTTATGTGTATCATTAGAAAAAGTGATAAATGCATAATCCCATTTTTTATATCCCATTCTTTCCTTTATAAACGAATCATAAACCATATCTAAATTCATTAATCCTTTTTTATAACGAACAAAGGTTATTTCTGGTTTGCTATTTATATTCAGTGCTATTGGTTTACCATCCTCATCTAATGGGATAATATCATCAAAGAAGTCTTCTTTTCCTGGCAATTGATTTCCAACAATTTGCATTCCTCGATTAATTGTAAAAAGCAAATCCTGTTTTTCTGATGAATTTAATTTATATATACTGCTAAATTGTGTTTCTTCTGGATATATGACTGAGAAAACCTTTGTAAATCCACCAATAAAATAAAATAAAACAATCCCACAAATAGCAAAATATATCACTATCATTATTACAATAAAACGAGAAGCAAAGTTAGAATTTTGCATTGTTTAACCACCTCAAAAATATTTTGTTATTAATATTTATAATATTATTTTACCTATACTATTTCTGTATGATAAACAAATACCATGTGGCATCTTCCTATATTTTCTCCCCAACCCTTATACCAACAGGTCATTGATCTGCTCGAACAAGCGATCATGAGTGGGCAATTATCGCCAGGGAAACGGTTGCCTTCTGAGCGAAAAATGAGTGTTTTGCTACAAGTCAATCGTTCGACCATTATTCATGCGTTAAACGAGCTGGCAGATCGAGGCGTGATTATTCGTAAGATTGGCAGCGGCTCTTTTGTAAACCCTGATAAATGGGGATTACAAACACATCCTTTGATGAATTGGCAGCCTTTAAAATCGGCTTATACGCAATTTCCTAAAGACGATTATATTTTACAAGTTCAGCATTTACGCAAAGAAAGTATTGAACAGCACCAACCTATTAAAGATATGGCGACAGGAGACCTTTCCCCATCTTTATTACCAGCTTTAAACTTAACTGATTTACCAATAAAAGAACTATTATCGCTTGAACAAGATGATGAAACGACACAGCTTGGTCTTTATTCTTTTCGTCAAGCTGTCCAAGAGCATATGCAAAAACGGTTGAGATTATCGGTTGATTTATCTGAAATATTTATTACCACAGGCACACAACAGGCTTTATTTTTAATCTCTCAAACCTTATTAAAACCTGGAGATCGTATTGGCGTAGAAGCGCCCTCTTCGTTCTATCGTCTGCCTATATTTCAAGCCACTGGATTGCGAATTTGTGCCTTACCAATGGATGAACACAGCGTTACTTTACAAGGACTAAAAGAGCTTGTTGAAAAACATCCAATTAAAATGGTGTTTCTAAATCCTTTATTCCAAAATCCTACGGGGTCTTGTATGGATACCAAACGCAAGCAACAAATTTTGAAATACTGCCATCACTTTCAAATCCCTATAATCGAAGATGATGCGTGCAGTATGTTATCTTTTTCACCGACCATCAATATTACCCCGATCAAAACGTATGATAATCATCAGCAAGTCATTTATATGGGGTCGTTGTCTAAATATATGGGAAAGAATATTCGTGCAGGTTGGATTATTGCGCCCAAAGCTATTATTACTCAACTGGCGCATATTCGACAGCAAATTGACGGTGGATTAAGTGTTTTACCTCAACTGTTAGCAGAGCATTATCTACAACACCAATTAGACCAACATTGCCACAGTTTAAAGAAACAACTTTCTGTAAAAGCAACGCAATTAGGTCAGTGGTTAAAAGAATATCATGCGGATGACTTATCCTTTACCCCACCGCAAGGCGGGTTGTATTGTTATGCGAAGTTTCGTGAGGATAAACTCAAGGAGATGTCCAAGATTTTACAAGGCTGGTTAAACCAAAATATCACCATTGCCAAAGGAGAGGAATTCGGTGGGAAAGCTGGGGAAATTCGGTTTAATTTTTCACAGTTTTGATTTTAATCAGCCTATCCTAGTAATCTTATGCCAAAGGCATATCTGATTTTTTGATGGTTGGAATTTTGATATCATTATTCGTCATTCCTTTTTCTCGCATTTTATCGATCCAGCATTTTTTTAAATTTAATTCAGCGCTTGGATCAGCCTTAGGGCCTAAATATATTCTTTCTAAATAGTTTTGAGATCGTTCTTCTTGTTGGTATTGATCAGCAAGATTTATCGCATATTCAACGTAAACTCTGTCTCTATCTTTCTGTATAACCTCATCATCTTGAGATGTAATATATACAATTCGACACTCTGCCTCTTCTTCAAAAGCGGCATGTTTAGTTAGATAAATAATGGGTAGTAAGGTTGTAGCAATGACCTCATATATTTTATTTTGCTCAACAATCCCATCTTTCTCAATTAACGTAATAACTTCTTTAATTGTTTTTGTTATATTATCTAACTCGTTTGTTACATTACTCCTGATTTCATTCATTTTCTCGATATAAACTTTCCATTTTTTATTAATGTTCACATTATCATCTTTATCCAAAAAAAACGAAAGTTCATTTCTATGAGCTATATTGATATATTTCATTCCTGGATACATATAAATACAGCGATATAAAGGAAGTTTATTAGACAATCTTTTTTTATTTTTAATATTTTTTGAAATATTTTTCTGATCATCCTCATTTACTGATAGCAAAGCCATATTAACATGCTTTCCTGGATCAAACATTAATTCAAAAAAATTATTTTTAATAACTAAGCTGACACCTGAACCATCAACATTATCTTTCTTTCCATATAAACGAAATTGATTTAATGAGTTTTCATTAAATGTAAAACTTGTTAAAAACGCCCTTAAATTATTATTATAATTTAAGGGAATTTTCCATTCATTTAACAAAACTTTACCTTCTTGCGGATCATTCATATGATTAGCAACCCCTAAATGAAAGCTACCATTTTTAATAATTAATTCAGCAATTTCAACTCTTGTATAATGTGCGAATTGTTTTTCTACTTTTTCAAAATATAATTGCTGATCTTGAATATCTTCACTCATCAAATCACTTGAATTAATACGTAAACTGGTTAAAATATTTTCTACATGCTCTTGAATATCCTCTATGTATAGTAAAATCATACTAGGAATCAAATGCTGTACTTTTGATCTATTAATTTGGAAAAAAGTAGCTATTTTTTTCATGTTATAAGTAATTAAATCACTTCTATAATTACCATTATCAAATTTTATTGGATAATGTATAATCTCTTTCCAATATTCCTCTACTTGATGAAAATTTCTTTCCTCTTGCAAAATACTACCTAAGTAAAACTGCGCCTGAGCATATGTACTATCAAGATTATTTTTTAAAACATTATTCAAATGTATTCTGGCTTGTTTAAAATTACCTTCTCTGTTAAATGAACGTCCTAAATTAAACTGTGCCTTAGCGTATGTGTTATTCTTATTTTTTTCATTAGGAATATTATTCCAATGTATCCTTGCCTGTTTAACATTGCCTTCTTTGTTAAATGAATTCGCTAAATTGATTTGTGCTTGAAGATATATGTTTTGCTCCTCTATTTTCTCAGGAATATTACCCCAATGAATCTGAGCTTGTTTCAAATTCCCCTCTTCATTAAAAATACTAGCTAAATTAAACTGTGCTTTAGCATATATGTTGCGCTCATCATCAATTTTAGGAACACAACTTAAATGCAATTGAGCTTCTTGAATGTTACCCTCTTCAAGAAAAGAAGTTCCTAGATTAAATTGCGCAATCGCATATAACTTTAAATTACCTTTACTAATATTATTCCAATGTATCCTTGCTTGTCCTATATCTCTATGTTGTGCATAAAAACTAGCTAAACTGAATTGTGCAAGGCAATATTCCTCTCCATCTCTTCTAAAAACATTTCTCCAATGAAACAGAGCTTTCTCCATATTTCCTTGCTGTGCATAAGAATTACCCAAATTGATTTGGGCAAAATTATATCTATCATCATCGATTTTAGGAATATTAAGGCAATGAAGTTGAGCTTGCTTAACATCACCCTTTTGAAAATAAAAAACAGCTAAATTAAATTGTGCTTCTATATAAAAATGCATATTACTTTCGATTTTTGGAACATTTTTCCAATAAAAAATAGCCTGATCAAAATCTTTTTCTTGGTACCAAGATGAACCTAAATTAAACTGTGCATTTGCATAGATATCGTCTCTACTGTCTCTAGAGATGTTACTCCAGTGCACTCTAGCTTGCTTCATATCATTACGTTCCGCATAAAATTGTGCCAAATAATGTTGAGCATACACATATGCTTTTGGATCATCATCTGGACTAATATCTTTCCAACATTCTATCGCTTTATCAATATTTCCTTCTGAATAAAAAAAATATCCTGCTTCAAATTTTTTCATAACATCAAAACTTTCACTATTATCTTGATCGTTCATAAAACTAACTTTGCCTACTATAAAAAATTCCCCAAATAATCCTATGCTTTCATATACGCTGCTAGATCATCTTCTTGATGGACATTTTACCAATGCTCACATGCCGGCACTTGCTTATCTTCTTTACTGAAAGAATTGCCTAATTTTAATTATGACCAAGCGTAAACTTCACCATTATCTTGCCTACGGACATTTAGCCAGTAAGGGCGTGCCTCTGGGGCTTTGTCTTCTTTTTTATAAAAATCTCTCCAAATTATATTGAATATTCATAGAGTTCGCTTTTATCATTCTAACATTTTAAAAACCAAAGCTATGCAAACACGAAAAATAAAATGGAGACACGTTCATTCTACAGATTACGCCTATTATAAAAATGTTAAAAAAATAAAATTAAAAATTTACAGATCGCATTATCGTATCAAAATACTGAAATTAATGCGTCATTTTCTTATATTGAACACACGCTTCATCCATCAAGTCCTTACAAGCCTGTTTAAAATATTGTCTTGCCTTAATATAATTTTTAGGAACCCCTTCCCCTGCCTTATACATAGAACCTAAACCAAATTGAGACGCCGCACTTCCTTTTTTTATACCACGTTGATACCATATTATTGCTTTTTGATAGTCTTTGGAAACACCCAATCCATATTGATACATCATCCCTATCATATACATTGAGTTTCTATCCCCTTGTTCAGCAGATTTTTCATACCATTTGGCTGCTTGGACTTCATCTTTAGCAATCGCTGTACCAAAAGGTAAATCTTTACCAAAAAAATATTTCTCAGCCAAAATAATTTGTGCGCCTTCACTGCCATGTGCGGCCGCTCTGTGGTATAAATCCATTGCTTTGGCAAAATCTTGTGGAACTTCATAACCCCGTTCATAATGCCATGCCATTTGATACTCTGCCTCTGGCAAGCCCTGATCCGCAGCCTTTTGATACCACTTCACAGCTTCTGTTTCACGGCTTGAACCATACCAACCATAATAATAAGCCTCGGCCAACGCATATTGATCTTTGGCATTCCCCTGATCCGCTGCCATTTTTAACTTATTAAGCTCTAGTAAAGAAAATATTCGTAAATTTATTTCTTCACCATAGAATGTGCAATAATATCCAAAACTTTCGGAATATCTTTTTGTGCGAGGATCAATTTTAAGTGCAAGTTTATCTGCACATTTCTTTTTTGCCAGATCAAATCCCTTCGGGTCATATGTTTGCAAAGAAAAATCAAAATAAACAGGCGTATATTTTATACTTTGATTAGTTCGGACTGGCATTATCTGAGGACTGTTAAAATGGAAAGGAAAAAACGGAACGAATAACGATAAAAATAAAGTATAAAATTGATTTAGCATTATCGTTATTTTCCTTTTAATAAACTAAAGGTACTATTAATAATAAATTGAACAGTTATTCATTATACATCTGACAAGCTTCTTTGATATGCGCATCACAAGATTGTTTAAAATAATCTTTTGCCAGTTTTATTCACCCCTTTCCCTTGAAAATATAACATTCCCAATTCATATTTTGCACCAATGCTTCCCTGTTTTTCTGCTTGATCTAGCCATTGCGCTGCTTTTACATTATCAACTGGAACGTTTAATCCTTGTAGATAAATCATTCCTAAAGCATATTGGGCGTTCATATCCCCTTGCGCAGCACGTTTCTCAAACCAATGATGCACATGTTCATCAATTACATCAGCATCCCGAGATCTTGATAAAATCTGCAACTCTTGTTGTGCTTCTTTATCCCCTGCTGCGGCATCTTTCTTTAACCCCTCATAATATTCAGTATCCGTTATTGTCAGTTTCTTTTCTTGAGGAGAATCTTGTATTTGAGATAAGTAATATTTTGCTTCAGAACTTCCTTTATCAGCCGCCATTTGAAGCCATTTTTTAGCTTCTACTTTACTTTCTGGAACGCCTTTTCCTTCATAATACATAACCCCCAATATTATTTGCGCTTTAAGGTTTCCTTGTTTCGCTGATTTCTCATACCAAAAAGCAGCTTTAGTTGGATCCTCTGGAATGCCCAACCCAAACTCATATAAAATTCCCAAATTATATTGAGCATCCTCTACCCCTTGATTAGCAGCTTTTTCATACCAATAAATCGCCTTCTTACTATCTTGAGGAAGGCCTATACCCATATCATAAGCTGTTCCAATAATAAGCTGACTTTCTGCGTTTCCTTGTTTTGCTTTTTTAAAATATTCAATAATTTCTGGGTCTGTATTTTCTGGTAATATATCAACATCTTGCGATTGATTGATAGAAGATGTTTGAGGTGTGTTATGTTGAGCATAAGAACCTGTTCCCATAAAAGGCAACACACAGAAAATAGTCGTAAAAATAAAAGCCTGTTTTCTTAACATCAATACCTCAATATTCAATAATAATATCGAATATATAATATTGCTAAATTAATATCATTATTATTTCAATAACAACGCCGTGCCATACATACCCAAAGCAAAAAAAACATGAGCAATAATATTCAAAATACGCACTTTCCAAGCATTGGGTAATTTAGAAGCTGCAACACCAATTCCCAAGCCAGGTTGCAATATAAACCATCCTGCACCAACCGTTATCATGCCCAAGATAAAAACGGGTAAAAAAGTTGGATTGGAAAACCATTCCGCCCCACCATAAAATGCAAAAAGAACTCCATATAAAATCCCTACAGCATAATGGAAAACCCACCCCAATGCTAACTCATGTTCATAAGGGGAGGCATCATTAATATTTTCATGAAATACCCGCCCCTCTTTTAAATACCAAACCCACCGTCCAATAGGAGCCCAATTCGATCTGGATTGACCTGGCAAAGATCCAAAAAGAAAATCCCATAAATCCAAAGCAACAGTCGCCCCAGCACCAATTAAAATACCATTTATAAATAAGGTTATCATATTTTTACTTTAAAACGAATTGTTTATAATTCCAAAAAATTATATATACATCTCATTGAAAATAGAAATAGAAAAAACAAAGGCATTAATAAAAAATGAACATCATCATTATTGTAGCTTTATTCATCATTATTATTTTATTACTGATTTATATCAGGAAACTTGAAACAACCACAGAAATTAAAAGATATTATGAAAAGAAAATTAATAAATTAAAAAAAGATCCCTATAAATGTATGGCCGTATTAAGGATAGAAAAAAATCAAGAAATTGCTGAATTGAGAATAAAAAAAAATCAAGAGATACAAGATTTAACAAAAAAATTAAATGAATTACAAACAAAATATAACCAAGGAATTAAAATCCCAATAAAGCAGGCATTAACCAGCTCAAGAAATGCCTTTAAAAGAGAAATAGGAGAAATTTTTTGTCCGTTTCATGAGGGATTTCCTTATAACGTAAAAGATTGTACATTTATTGGTAATCCAATTGACTATGTTATTTTCAATAATTTAGACGCTTATCGTGACGGTGAAAAAAATATAGAAGATGTAGAAGTCCTATTTTTTGAAATTAAAACTACCCATTCTGCTCATTTATCTAAGATTCAAAAGGCTATTAAATATGCAATCGAAAATAAAAAGGTAAAATTTAAGACTTATCAATATGACGAAGACACAATTAACAAAGGAAAAACAATCCTTATTGAAAAATATAACTAAAATTTATCAACTATAATTAATATAACTTTACCGCCATTGCTTGCTCGATAAAAGATTGAATATAGGGAAGCTCTTGATCCTTTTTACGTGTTCCAACGTGAATATGTTTAAAAATGCCATTTCTTCCCAATCGAACAGGGGTAATCTTAAACTGTTTCATATTTTCTTTGACCAACCATAATGGTAAAGCCGTTACACCACGGTGGCTTTCCACCATTTGCAAGATAATATCTGTCGTTTCAATCGTTTTATGTTGATGTGGAACAATCCCCGCGGGGATCAGAAATTGACTATAGATATCTAAACGATCCGTTGGCACAGGATAGGTAATTAAAACCTCATTTAACAAATCAAGAGGCTGAATATATTTCTTGTTTTTTAAAGGATGATTTTTCCCAACAACTAAAATCTGTTCATAATCAAACACAGGTTTAAACCATAAATCCTCTTTAAAAATCGGATCTGGTGTGACCAGCAAATCGATTTCATAATTTTCCAACGCATCCAAGCCACCAAATTTGAATTTTTGCTTTACATCAATATCAATATTTGGCCATGCCTCTAAATAAGGAGAAACAACTTTTAACAACCATTGATAACAAGGATAACATTCCAACCCAATCCGCAAATTCCCTGCTTTTCCCTCGGCATATTGTTGGATCATCATTTCCGCATGATTAAGCTGTGGCAAAATACGACTGGATAGCGATAAAAGATATAATCCTGCTTGGGTTAACCTTAAATACCGACCCTCTCTATTCCATAACGCCACCCCCAATTGTTGCTCTAATTTTTTCATCGTATGGCTTAATGCAGATTGACTGAGACATAAAGTTTCTGCTGCTTTGGTTAAAGATTTTTGCTTATCAAGCTCCTTAATAATTTCTAAATGAATACGTTCCAGCATAGTATTTTATCCCTATTTATCATCTATTTTAAAAGTATAATTTTTAACTCTATATATTTTTATAATCATGTATCTTTACTGGAAATTAATTTAAAAAAATCCTCACTAAAATGAAAATACATCAGAATATGCTTTATCTATTAATAAATTTCGTTTTAATAATATCTCGAACTTACGAATATGATTAAATATTCTATCCAACATATTATAAACACTTTTCAGCACATCAATACCCAATTTATAAACCGCTATATGATTAAGGTATCCTCTTTTACCCTTACTTTTATCATTAATAAATAAAGTAATTTCTTTTGTATCATTAGGTGATTTTACTCTACCCGAAACACCACCAAATAAAGTATTTGAACTCGCTTCTTTGAATAAATAAAACCCAGTTATATATTTCTTTCTTCTATATCATATTTTGTCTAATAAAGTATTATTAAATATACTATGAATATAATGCATAGTTCAATGAATTAATATCATTTTTATTTCTAGTTTACCTTACCTATCATGTCATTAACTCAAGTTAAAGTTAAACAGGAAAATAAACTCATGGTTACCACACATAATCTTGGCTTCCCACGGATCGGCGTTAAAAGAGAATTAAAATTCGCCCTGGAAGCCTATTGGAATGGCTCAGAACCCCAAGAATCTCTTATTAAAACAGGTAAAGAATTAAGACACACCCATTGGCAGCACCAAAAACATTTAGATTTTATTCCCGTTGGAGATTTCTCTTTTTATGACCATATTCTGGATGCCAGCTTTTTATTAGGAAACATTCCAACACGGTCTATAAAAAAACAAGATACCCTATTAGACCAATATTTTCGTGTTGCTAGGGGACGCTCTGTCAATGATATAATCGATAAAAACCAATCCTTTGCGGGTGAAATGACAAAATGGTTTGATACGAATTATCATTATATTGTTCCTGAATTTACAAATGATACAAAATTTTCATTAAACCCAGAAAACTTATTAGAACAAATCAAAGAAGCCCAACAAATAAACCCCAATGTAAAACCCGTTCTTATTGGTCCTGTCAGCTATTTATATATTGGAAAAACTTATAGTAATCTTGATAAAATTACTCTATTACCCCAACTTATTGAAACTTATCAAAATCTGTTAAAAAAACTTGCTGAACATAACGTTCAATGGGTGCAACTTGATGAGCCGATCTTAGTCACAGAACTCTCTGAAGCTTGGAAAAATGCATTTATCTCCACTTATCAAATTTTAAATAATCCCAAAATTAATATTCTCATTGCAACATACTTTGGACAGTTACAAGACAACCTATCTTTACTAGCTTCTTTACCTGTACAAGGGATTCATTTAGACGCAATCAATAGTTTTAATGAAATAAATTCATTAATAAATTCTATCACTGATCAAAAAATCATCTCTCTTGGAGTAATAAATGGTAGAAATATTTGGAAAAGTGATTTAAATGCCCTTTTAAACTGGCTAGAGCCTCTTTCTCAACAATTAGGCCATCGTTTATGGATTGCTCCTTCTTGCTCTTTACTGCATGTGCCCGTTGATTTAAAAAATGAACAAAAAATAGATCCTGAATTACAATCTTGGATGGCATTTGCCTTACAAAAGTTAGAAGAAATTCATATTCTCGCAACAGCGTTAAATAAAGGCAGAGAAAGCGTTCAACAGAAACTGGATGAAAACCAAACCGCTATTGATAACCGTAAAAACTCTGATCGCACGCATAATCCCGCAGTACGTCATGTGCGCTCTTTAATCACCTCAGAATTAGGACAGAGAAAAAGTAATTATTCTGAACGGTTTAAAAAGCAACAAACCCTTTTAAATCTTCCGCATTTCCCAACCACAACAATTGGATCTTTTCCACAAACTGCCACTATTCGCAAAGCTAGAAATCAATTCAAGAAAGGGCTTATCGATTTTAAAACATATGAAACGGCAATGCATCAAGAAATTGCCTTTTGTATTGAACAACAAACCAAATTGGGGTTGGATGTTCTTGTTCATGGTGAAGCCGAACGCAATGACATGGTTGAATATTTTGGAGAACAATTAAACGGATATGCAATCAGCCAACATGGATGGGTACAATCTTATGGATCTCGTTGCGTAAAACCTCCTATTTTATATGGGGACATTTCACGCCCCATTCCAATGACTCTTTCTTGGATAAATTATGCACAATCTTTAACACATAAACCTGTCAAAGGAATGTTGACTGGTCCTGTAACCCTCTTAAACTGGTCTTTTGTCAGGGATGACCAACCCAAATCAGAAAGTTGCTATCAACTGGCAATGGCAATCAGAGCAGAAGTTTTGGATTTAGAGAAATCTGGTGTTAAAATTATTCAAATTGATGAAGCTGCTTTACGTGAAGGTTTTCCTTTAAGACGTTCTCAATGGAATGATTACCTTAAATGGGCGGTTGAATCTTTTCGTATTACGGCCAATGGGGTACAAGACGAAACTCAAATCCATACGCATATGTGTTATTCTGAATTTAACGATATTATTGCTGCCATTGCTTCAATGGATGCAGATGTAATTACGATTGAAACCTCTCGTTCTAATATGGAGTTACTAGACGTTTTTGAGCAATTTAAATATCCCAATAGTATCGGCCCAGGCGTTTATGATATTCATTCACCCAATATCCCATCCACAAAACAGATTATCCAATTAATGGAAAAAGCACGAAAGTTAATTCCTGTTCAGCATTTATGGATTAATCCTGATTGCGGTTTAAAAACACGCAAATGGGATGAGGTTATCCCTGCATTACAACATATGGTTGATGCTGCTAAATATTTAAGAGCAACATCCATTAATGATCAATTTTATGCATCAGTCTCAGCGATTTAATGATTAAAGACCAATTTTGTCTTTTCTATTTTGTCCCTCTTTTGTATAAAAGAGGGATTTGCAATAAAGATACGATATTCTCATGCAGCTTTTGAATTTAAATCCCCAACGTTTACAGTCTATTGACATGCTCCGCGGCATTGTCATTTTGATTATGATCCTTGATCATGTCAGAGAAACATTCTTTTTACATTTACAAGTTTCTGATCCTATGGATATCAGTACAACCCCTTTTGATTTATATATCAGCCGTTCCCTTGCCCACTTATGCGCACCAATTTTTGTTTTTTTGACGGGATTATCCGCATATTTATATGGACAAAAACATCAAAGCAAAAAAGAAATTAGCCATTATTTACTTATTCGCGGATTATTCCTTGTTATACTGGAAATAACCGTTATTAATTTTGCGTGGACTTTTGAATTTCCACCGCATCGATTATTCTTACAGGTAATCTGGGCAATTGGACTGAGCATGATCGCCTTATCAGGGCTCATCTGGCTTCCGAAAAAAATATTACTAATACTCTCTATAGGCATTATTGCAGGACATAATATATTAGACCCCATTCATGTTTCAAAAGAATCCCTTTTTCACATTCCTTGGGCAATTCTTCATGATCGTATTTGGATAAATATTACAGACACCATTGCCTTTCGAACAACCTATCCCGTTTTACCTTGGATTGGTGTCATCAGTATCGGTTATTGCTGTGGCTCTTGGTTTCATACGGATTATGACAAAAAGAAACGACAACTGCAATTACTGGCAACGGCTATCACCTTGTTTATTTCTTTTGTTCTTATTCGGGCAACAAATCTTTACGGGGATCAGTCTTGGATTAATGGTCACTCATCCCTTCAAACAGTAATGAGCTTTTTTAACATCACCAAATATCCCCCATCCTTTTTATTTCTTTTATTGACGTTAAGTATTGGCTTCTTTTTATTATTTTTACTAGAACGCTACCAACACTATTCTCTATTAAAATATACAGCAATTTTTGGCAGCGTACCTCTGTTCTTTTATATCCTTCATTTATATGTTTTAAAGATAATGTATATAGGGGCCGTTTTTCATTTTGGTAAAAATAAAGGAGATTATTTTGGCTTTGATGCTGTTTGGCAATTATGGGCTTGCTGGTTAATGGTCATTCTTTTATTATATCCGCTCGTCTTTTGCTTTTCTAAATTTAAAGCAAAAAATAAACATCTTTCTTGGTTGAAATATCTATAACCCCTCTTAGAACCATTATAATGAAAAAAAATACTAAAAAAATTTTGGTTCCTCCTTTTATTGTCTTGCATTCTTTGGGATGTGCATGTGCTTATTGTGCAGAGGCAAAGTTAGATACTGAAAAAGAGCATGGTTTTTGGGCCGACAGTGTGACCTCGGTCATTAATCGCACGGTTTATGACACCAGAAAATATCCAGATGTGAAAACCTCCCCCAACTATACCACTGAATGGGGGTATGGATTAATGGGAACGTTTCAATCTGGTTTTACCCCTGGCTTTATTGGTTTTGGTATTGATGCACAAAGCTATATTGGCATAAAATTGCAAGCTAAAGGACGTACAGGACGTATTCGATTGCTGCGGAAAAAAAATGATGGCACCGTTCAAAATTTTCATAATCGTACAGGGGGCGCTGCAAAAGTAAAAATATCTTCTACTATTATAAAATATGGCATCATGCGCCCCAAAACCGCAATTTTCAGCTCCTCTGATACTCGACTTTTACCTGAAACTTCAACGGGGCTTTTAATCACCAGTAATGAGCTTAATCATTTTACTGTTCAACTTGGCCATTTTACAGCAGGTGCAGATCGTAATGCCAATAAAAGCCACAATGATTTAATTGTCAATTATCTCAACCCGTCTTTTCGCAAAGGAAAATCTTTTGATTTTATTGGTGGAAATTATACAGGGGTCAAAGATTTTTCCCTAACCACTTATGTTGGGCGGTATCATCAAAGTTGGTTGACAACATATATGGATATTACATATCAACATCAATTCCAAAATAAACAAAAACTGACATTAGATTTCCAATTTTATCATAGCCATAATATCGGCAAATCTTATGCTGGAAAGATCAATAATAATACTGGCAGTATTGCAGCCACATATCAAATTGGCGCACATAAATTTTTTACAGCCTATCAAAAAATACATGGAAATACCCCCTTTGATTATGTCACAAGAGGGGCTATTTGGTTACCCAATGCAACTCAACTTTCTGATTTTAATGGTCCTCATGAACAATCATGGCAAGTTGGTTATGAAATAGACACAACGATTTGGGGAATCAAAGGCTTATCTTTTAGCACTGCTTTTATTAAAGGTACTGGCATTGATGGCACTCAAATGCACTCTAACAGTGCATATTATTGGTTGGGCTATGGAAAAAATGGTAAACATTGGGAGCATGAATTTGTTGCAAAATATAGTGTACCCTCTGGAATTGCCAAGGATCTTAATATTACCGCCAGACACAGTATCCACCAAGCCAACAAAGCGCAATCAGAACTCAACACCCATCAATTCAGAGTTGCTGTTGAATATCCAATAATATGGTGAAGAATAATTTTTATACATGTAAAAATCATTCTTCAGTGCTCTTAAATTAATGTTGATCTGGTTGTTGAACAATCACTTGACCTGCTGGACCGACACCATATTTTTGACCAATAGTTTGTAAAATTAGGTTGGCATTATACGCATTTTGCGGTGCGCTCTGTTCATTAGGGAAACATTCAATATTATAAGCAATCTCTGCAGGCCCAGTCGTCACAACCTGCGGCACTCCGTAAAATGGATCGTTCCATGTTGGTGGTCCCCATGCGCCAGGTCCCCAGCCACCGTCCCAATAGCCAGGACCTCCACCCCAATACCCACCACCATATCCTTCAGAATACGCAATTTGTCTTTGAGGCTTTCTATGAACATTACTAGAGCTATTCATCACAACAAAATATGGATAACCATTTTGCACAGCTGTTTGAGCAGCTTTAATCAGTGTAATATTCTGAGCTGCGGAATAGCTAATATTATCATTTGCCGTATAAGAAATTCTAAAAGTTTGTTTGTTCAATGGATAGGCACTAAAATCCCCAAGTTGATTAAAGGATAAAGGTGCATCCAACGCACACCCAGAAAGTGCAACCACCATTGCGAGTGCAGGAAAAAAAGTAAACCTCTTCATCCTTTATTACTCCTTTGATTTTAATTATAAAGAACAAGAACGTTTTACACGGCCTTTATAATACAATATATTTTCTTTTTCTAAGGATTCAATATATTTAATTAAATCTTTTATTTTTCTTAACTTTTTTATTTAAATAATGAATATTCTTTTAATTTCTGATAAATTACTTTTTTAGTGCTTGCTAAAAAGTAAATAATAAATTCCATTTCTCATATTTCTATATATTTAATATTTCCCGATGTTTCCTTTATCTTTTACCAATCTTATTCGCAATAAAGCTTTTGAACTTGGCTTTGATCAATTTGGTATTTGTAAAGCACAGCTTCCCATTGAAAAAGCACAACAACTCAACGAATTTATAGATAAAAATCGCCATGGAGACATGCAATGGCTGAAAGATCGTGCATTTCAACGTTCAAGCCCCCATCATTTATGGCCAGAGGTAAAATCCGCAATTATATTAGGGGTCAATTATGGCCCTCAAATTGATCCTTTATCAAATTTAAATCACCCAGAGACTGGAAATATTTCTGTTTATGCAAGGCATAGAGATTATCATGATATGATCAAAGGATGGCTGAAACATTTGGCGCAATATCTTTTAAAAGAAGCCAAACCTTTTTTAACACCAGACGATCAAGTAAAAGTCTTTGTTGATACTGCCCCTATTATGGAAAAACCGCTTGCTCAACAAGCAGGATTAGGATGGCAAGGCAAACATACCAATTTGGTTTCTCGTCAATTTGGCAGTTGGCTTTTTTTAGGGGAAATCTTAACAACTTTGGAGCTCCCTCCCTCCTCTATTTCTAAAAATCATTGCGGTAGTTGCGACCAATGCTTACAGGCATGCCCAACACAAGCCTTTCCAGCACCTTTCCAACTTGACGCAACACGATGTATCTCTTATTTAACCATTGAATATAATGGCAGCATCCCTATGGAATTTAGAAAAGCCATCGGAAATCGTATTTACGGATGTGATGATTGTTTGGCTGTTTGCCCTTGGAACCACTTCGCACAACATAGCCGCCATTTAAAACTTCAGGCACGTCCAGAATTAAACAGCCCTTTATTGCAAGAATTTGCACAATTTACAGAAGATCAATTCAGAAATTTTTTTTCAGGTTCACCCGTCAAACGGATCGGATATTTACGTTTTATACGAAATATATTAATTGCTATTGGGAACTCTCAACACTATTCTTTAAGACCTTATGCACAAAGATGGAACAATCATGACAATCCTATCGTGCAAGAAACCGCACAATGGGCAATCCAACAGTTACATTCATGACCAACCCTTATTTACAAAAACGCAGTATGCGCCTTTCTGGACATAAAACCAGCGTTGCTTTAGAACAAGAATTTTGGCAAATCATAGAAAAAATAGCACAAGAAAAACAACAATCCTTGGCGATCTTTATTGGCACCATTGATGCCAATCGATCCCCTGATCGTCCTCTATCATCTGCATTACGTTTGGCGGCATTAAATTTTATCAACAATCAAGTTAAAAGATAAAAGCATTGCCTTTTACAACAGAACTAGTAAAATTACGCTCTATTTTTAATTTTTAATTGTTAAAATCAAATGGCATTTTTTGGAAAAATTTTTGGTACTGTTGCTGGTTTTGCTGCAGGTGGACCCATGGGGGCTTTATTAGGAGCTGCCTTAGGTCATGCTGCTGACAAAAATACACTCTTAAATCCCCCTCCTGGAGGGTGGGCAGAGCAATGGAAAAGAAAAATTTCCCCTGATTTTGTTGGGGCTGCCAGTTATATTGCTGTTAAAATGGCCGTGAATACAGGAAAAAAAGATCAAGCCTTAGCTTTATGTATGATTATTTTGTCCGCTAAAATTGCGAAGTGTGATGGTCCTGTTAATCGTAAAGAGATCGATGCTTTTAAACGCTTTTTTGCAGTTCCTCCCCCCCAAGAGCAAGCGATTGGAAAGTTATTTGACCAAGCACGTCAACGCACTGATGATTATTATAAATTTGCTGAGGAACTTGCCACTGCCTTTAAAAATGAAAAAGGAAAGTTGGAAAACTTCCTCGTGCTATTATTTATTATTGCTCGAGCAGATTTAGGACCTTCAGAAAATTTAAATCCAGAAGAAGAAAAATTCTTACGTCATGTTCATAAAATTTTTGAGCTATCTACAACAGCATGGGACTATGCCTTTAATGGTGGAACCCCACGCAGCATTGCAGACGAGCCTAACCCTTATGAAGCACTAGAAATCCACAGTAATGCCACCGATGAAGAAGTGCGCAATCAATGGCGCAAATTAGTCAGAGAACATCACCCAGACGTTATGGCCGCAAAAGGTGCATCAGATGCTGAAATGGCAGAATCTGCTATTAAAATTGTAAAAATAAATGCAGCCTGGGATTCTATCAAACGAAATCGAGGCCTATAATCACAAAAAGGATGTAAATCCACCATGACATCCATCTTGACCTCACAATCATTTTTCTTGAGTTATGAATAATCTATCTTAATGGCTAATAAAAAAAATGTGATTTTATTACAACATTATATTAATATACGATTGTTTTTTATTCGATAAATAACCTTTTTTCTGTTGTTTAAAAATGAATCTGCTATGGTCAAAACGCGTTCTGTGTAATGATTAGATATCAAGATATAATAAATATTTGAGATATTGTTTCATTTCATTTTATAAGAATAGTAAAATTAATTTAAGGTCACTTGAGGGAAAACATGAATTTGAATCCAAATAAATTTTCTTATTCTTTGTATCCTCAAACAAAGAAAAAACAAAAAATGCGCCGTTTCTCTTGTCTTACATTAGCTATTGGTTTCAGTTTTATAACCGCTGCTTGTACTGCACCTGTTCCCAAAGATCCAGAAGCTTTGGCAGAATATAAACGCAATAATGATAAATATGAACCTACAAACCGTGAAATGTATAATTTTACGGTTAAAATAGATAAATATACATTAAAACCTGTTGCAAAAGCATACGTATGGGCGGTTCCTAAGGTAGTACGTAAATCTTTCAGCAACATGATTACAACTATGAATGAACCTGTTGTTTTCTTTTCTGATGTAGGTGCTGGAAAACCAAGGCGTGCTGGTGATATCTTTGCCAGATGGTGTATTAATATGGTGGCTGGGATCGGTGGCTTTATTGATGTTGCTTCAATGGTTGGATATAAACATCATGATACAACCCCTGGAATGACATTAGCCTCTTGGGGGGTTAAATCTGGACCTTATTTGTTTGTTCCTTTTATGGGACCTTCCAGCCTTCGTGAAGCTGGCGGATCTATCATAGCTGTGGGACTATCTCCTTGGAACTATGTGCCAAAAGGGTATGGCTTGATTACTTTCAACTGGGCGTATAACATACTGGGTGTAATTAACACACGATCTGATTATCTTGATGCTATGGATCAATTACAACGGGACTCTCTAGATCCGTATGCAACGGTTCGTAGTGCTTATCAACAACAACAAAATGCTGAAATCAAAGAACTCATTAATGACCACAGAGCAACCACTCCAGCATGGTATATTAAATAAGTTAGGAATTGTATAATGAAGACTTACTCTTGTCGCTTCCTTTTTTCTGCTGTTGCAGTTTCTGGCATGCTGTTATCTAGCAATCTCATTTCAAATGTTCCTTTGGGTGTTTCTGTCGCACAAGCACAAACAACTTATACCTCTGCTCAATTACGCCAATGGCTTGAAACAACAGGTAATAAAATGGTTACCGTTGTGAATAGCGAAATGTCTGCAAAAGAGAAAAAAGATAAATTTTTGGTTATCCTTAACCAAGATGTAGATGTTGATTCGATCGCCAGATTCTGTTTGGGCCGTTTTTGGCGCGTAGCAACGCCAGAGCAACAAAAAGAATATATTCAATTATTTCATCAGGTATTAATTAACTCTATTACAGATCGTTTAGGCGAATATAAAGGGGTTTCTTTTGATATTGGAAAACTCTCCAAAACTGAAGGAGATAAATTCTCAATTGAAACGATTCTTCATCGCCCAAAACAACCTAATGTTTCTATCCAATGGATTATTAGTACTGAAAGCGGCATCCCAAAAGTAGTTGATATTATTGGTGAAAATGCCTCTTTATCCGTAACACAAAGAGGTGATTATACCTCTTTTATTGCAAGACACGGCAACAGCGTATCCGCATTAATTGATGCTTTAAAACGCCAAATTGCTCGTCACCCATAAAAATAGCCATAAAAATATCCCGATAAAAATTGAAAGTTATTCTCTCTGTTTTTGTCGAGATATAGGCTATTTTACTTAAAAGCATGTCATCCCCTTCTCAATTTTCCCCCAATTTTATTGCTGAGTTAGAAAAACTCTTTCATTGGCGTAGGGATGTTCGACATTTTCAAAGTAAACCCGTTGGGGAAGAGCTATTAAATCATTTGCTTTCTGTCGCTTGCACGGCCCCTTCAGTTGGTTTAAGCCAACCTTGGCGATACATAAAAGTGGAAACACCCGATTTACGTCAACAGATTTATTCACTCTTTAAAAACTGTAATGAAGATGCTGCCAAACTATATGCATCAGATGAACAACTACTTTATTCTAACTTAAAACTTTCTGGTCTAAACGAAGCTCCCCATCATATCGCCGTTTTTTCAGAAGAAAACCCAAGCCAAGGGAAAGGATTAGGACGACAAACTATGCCAGAAACAACCGCTTATTCAACGGTAATGTCTATCTTTACTTTTTGGCTGGCGGCTAGAGCTTATGATATTGGTGTAGGATGGGTTTCTATTTTACCCCCTGAAAAAGTAAAATCGATTTTAACTGTTCCGGATCATTGGAATTTTATCGCATATTTATGTGTTGGATATCCTCAGTTTCAATATAAAACCCCAGAATTAGAACAAAAAGGATGGGAAAAACGCAACCCTGATCGTTGTCAATGGATTCTGAGATAAACATTCACGACAAAACTTTATTCATAAAAATAACATAGTTAAATGATATAAAACTCTTTTGATTTTTACATTTTTATGTTTTCCTGTATTTATATGATTTTGCTTATTACAAATTATAAAGCAAATTTAATCTTTTAAATTTTATGATTACATAAAAGTAGGACTATTATGAGTAATATGTCACAAACATCCCCCAATAATACAGATACAAAAAGTAATCCATTTACTTACTATCCTATCGCGTTAGGGGTAATGACGACGGTCTTTTTTATGTGGGGATTTTTAACTTGTTTAAATGATATTTTAATCCCTCATTTAAAAACAGTATTCGAATTAAACTATGCCAAAGCAATGTTAATACAATTCATTTTCTTTGGCGCATATTTTCTTATGTCTATCCCTGGGGGGAAACTTGTTTCTTCACTTGGGTATAAAAAAGGAATTGTTACTGGATTAATTATTGCGGCAATTGGTGCCTTTGGATTTTGGCCCGCAGCTATTTCCTCTAACTATTATGTTTTCTTGCTTGCTCTTTTTGTTCTTGCTACTGGGATTACCATTTTACAAGTTGCAGCCAACCCTTATGTAACCTTACTAGGCCCTGCAAAAACCAGCTCTAGCCGACTAAATCTAGTGCAAGCATTTAACTCTTTTGGTACGACTGTAGCTCCATATTTAGGAGGAATGTTAATCCTTGTTGGTGCTTCTTATACATTACCAAAAGACGTTGCAACTGCTCCTCAAACGGTTCAACTTATTTCAACACTTGAAAATAAACCCATTGCAGAGATTCAATCTTCGTTTGAACAAGCCAAACCAGAGAGTATTGCATATGCGTTAAAAAACATACCTCCTTTTATTTTTAACAAACTTCCAAACGATTTGCTTCTTGCACAAGCACAACGTCTTCCCCCTGAAATTACAGGGACTATTTTAACAGATACACCTGTTGATAAAAAACTCTATATCCTTAGTCGTTTACCTGCTGATCAAATAGAGAAACTATCAGCAGATACACTTGTACAATCAATGGATAGTTTCTTAACGACCCCATTAAATGATGACCAAAAAACCGAGTTACAACAGTTGAAAAACACAATAAGCCCTGCCATGAAGGATAAAATGCAGGCTTATCGTGATAATCAGGCTAAATCTGTACAAATGCCTTATGCTGCCTTGGGGGTTATTTTATTATTATTAGCTGGTTTTGTTGCAATCTTTAAACTACCAGAAAATAATGAACATAAGCAAAATGCCAACCAATCTGAACATTCTCTAAAAGATGTATTTCAATATCCCCACGCTGTACTGGGTGCTGTAGGTATTTTCTTTTATGTAGGTGGCGAAGTATCTGTCGGCAGCTTTATGGTCAATTACCTAACCCTTCCTGATATTGGTCGCATGTCTGAACAAATCGCAGCACAATATGTTGCATTCTTTTGGGGTGGAGCAATGGTTGGTCGATTAATTGGCTCTGCATTAATGGTAAAAATTTCACCTAGAAAATTGCTTTCTATTTGTGCAATCGTCAATATTTGCTTATTGATTACAACAATGACCTCTTCTGGAGATCTCGCTGTTTATTCTATTATTTCTATTGGGTTATTTAACTCTATCATGTTCCCAACCATTTTCTCTTTAGCAATTACGGGAATGGGTTATTTAACAGAACAAGCATCCAGTTTGGTTGTGATGGCAATTGTTGGTGGGGCTGTTATTCCATTTGCTCAAGGATTTATCGCTGATAGTATTGGTCTACACCATGCATTCTTGTTACCACTTATCTGTTACTTATATATTTTATATTATGCTGTTCGTGGTGCAACCCCTAAAAAAGTGGTTGTAGAATAACATTAAACCATGATGGCTGGGTAATAAATGAATTACCCAACCATTTAAATTTAGGGCTTATATAATAATTTCGTAGCTTAAAATAATTTAAAAAGCCATTTCATCTCCACAAATTTACAAAATATGTTTAATGGCTTTCACTTTTAAAAAATGTATTTTTACATGAAATTAAATAAATAAAAAACATTAATAAAAGTAATTCATCTTACTATCCAATTCTAAAAGATAAGATACAGAATTATTTATGGTAAATAAATAATTACCAAATACCTTATATTAAACTCATAAAAAAGGCTTAAATACTCCCTAAAAGTATTTAAGCCTTTTTTATTATAGAAATCTTAACGATTTATAATTTAGAAAGAAATCATTTTACCAGGAGTAATCATCCCTTGTAATCCCAGCAAAGATTTTGCTAATGGAATTGCTACAGGGGAAAGCTGTCTACCTAATAATATTGAACGATGCTCAATAGCCGTTAACATCGCAAAATCATCATTATTTTTTAGAATATCATCTCGTATTGATTTTCCGATGCGGACTGTTTGTGCAACACCGTGACCGCTCCAACCATTCACTGAATAAATTGGCACTTGTTTTTCAATTTTACGACAATCCGTAGCACCATTCAACGTCAAATCTGTTGTGCCGCTCCACGCAAATTCAAATTTTAAATCTTTTCTTTCAGGAAATACCGTCTCTATACGAGACGTTAGATAGCTAATTGTTTTTTCTTCATTCCAACGCGTTCCTGTTCCTTGTCCACCAAACAAAATTCGATCTTTTTGAACAGGGCGATAATAATCAATTTGGAATTGTGTATCATACACAGCCATACCTGTTGGCAATAATGTTTCCGTTCCACCAGCAACAGAATTGGTTACTGCAACATAAGTATAAAATGGAATGGTTGCATCGGCTTCTGACAATAGTTTAAATGTAGAATCATGAACTGCCAATACAATTCCTTTTTTTGCAATGACACATCCAGCTTCAGTTCTCACTCTGGTTCCATTTGGTGTTTCTTCTATTTCAAGGACTTCACTATCCTCAAAAACTTGACCACCATTTTTAACGAAACCATAAATCATTCCACGCACGAATGCTAAAGAATGAATCTGACCACCCATTGTATCTAAGGCACCGCCGTAATAAAGATTTGAATTAATATGTTCTTTGATCTCATATTCACCAAGCATATTAACAGAATCATCACCAAGATATTTACGTGCATCAGCCCCTTTAACCAACGCCCCAATATGACCAGGATGAATTGCAGCCGTTAAATGCCCTTTTCGCATATCGACAGACAAATCATATTTACCTATAATTTCTCTGATTAAATCAAAACATTCAATCGATGTAAAACGCCATAAACGGCACGCTTCATCATAATCAAAATGCTCAATCATGGTTTCGGCTTCCCAGCGAGCTAATCCTGGGGTTAACTGTCCACCATTACGACCTGATGCAGCGGAACCAATACGATTTTTTTCTAATAAAATTGTATCAACCCCTGACTCTGATAGATGCAATGCTGTTGACGCACCCAACAACCCACCACCGACAACTACAATATCACAAGTGATTTCTTCTTCCAATTTAGGAAAATTCGTCCAAGGTGCTAAAGTAGCTTCATAATAATTAGCAGGATGGCTTGGTTGTTGATCTCCATCAACCCAATTCCAATCTTCTTGCTTATCTGTATTGTTCGTTGGAACAATCAAAGCATCATCAATTAATATTGGTTTTTCAATTTTTTGTTTTAAAGACATTTAATATAACTCGACATGTAACACTAATTATAGAATAAGCGCATCTTCTTCTTTTTGCAAAGCGCTATCGTCATCCTTTACAAAAAGTGATGCATTACTTTTTTTCAAATATATCAAATACAGTAATCCCAAAAATGTCCAAGACAAGCCGCATATAAAGGAATCTGCTTGTAAATTCAACCACATATAAGCAACCGTCATAAGTCCTAATACGGGCAAAACAATATTTAATAAGATTTCTTTTGGCGTTCTAATTTGTCTTTTATGATAAACAAACATAACCAAAATACATATATTTACGGCACTAAATGCAATCATAGCCCCAAAATTAACAAAAGAAACTGCTGTATCTAAGTTACAAAATATTGCAGCTAGCGATAAAAACCCAACAAGCAATACACAAAAATAAGGTGAATGATACTTAGGATGAACATATCTAAATAATTGACCAGGGATAAAACGGGCAACACCCATAATATACAGCAATCTTGCTGCACTAGCATGGGAAGCCAACGCAGAAGCCAGCGTATTGACTAACATAGCAATCATAAAGAATTTTTGAAAAATTACCCCTCCAACATATAAAGCGATTTCTGGAGATGATGAATCTTTGTAATTTTTAAGAAGCGCATTTGTTGGGTAATATAATTGAATGAACCAAGCACTGATAAAGAAAATAATCCCGCCAGATAACACAGTAATCATAATCGCTCTGGGAATAGTTGTCTTTGAATCTTTTGTTTCGCTTGCTAATGTTGATACAGCATCAAAGCCCAAGAAAGAGAAACATAATACAGCGGCACCACCGATTAATGGCCCAATACTGTTATCCCCATTAAACAAAGGCTTCATGGTTAATACAGCCTCTATACCACCCTCTAATTTAATATGAATAACTAAATAAATAAAATAAACAGTCAAAATCAGCGGCACACCAACAAATATAAAATTCATATTTGCCAATAAGCTGACATTACGAGAATTAATAAAAGTAACTATAGCCACATAAACAGTAATTAATATCCATGTTGGAATATCTGGAAATAATGCACTTAAATAAGCCCCTGACAGCAATGCATTAATCATTGGTAACAACATATAATCCTGTAACGTAGCCCATCCAACAATAAAGCCACTTTCTTTGCCACATATTTTACCTGTATATGTAAATGCAGATCCAGATTCAGGAAAAGCCGCTGCCAACCGACTATAACTCATTGCGGTTAACATAATTGCCACCAAAGTCAATAAATATGCCAATGGGACACGACCATTTGTGCGCTCGGAAACAATCCCAAACGTATCAAACACAGTCATTGGCGTTAAATAAGCAACCCCAATGATCACAACTTGCCATAACGATAATAGCTTAGTACTCTTATTCAATTGATCCATCAATTACATCTTTAACTTCTCAAAAATTTATAAAAAAATTTTAAACATAATTGCTTTATATATAGCTTTAAGCAATATAATTTAAATTTGAGATCATAATATGCAATTTATGAAATAAATAGCAAGCTCAACATTTACAAAAGTAATAACGTTTTATTGATCGTCCTGTTGACTAACATACATCAGCATTTTGTTGCCATAACGTATAAATTTTTCTTCAACAACCATACCAATCCCCCCCAATACTCGACGAGATGGAATATTATCTTCTTTAGCAATCGCAACAATACGCTTATGCCCACGCGCATGTGCTTCTGTTAAAACAGCATATGCTGCTTCACGCGCATACCCTTTCCCTTGCGCCCATGGCCATAATGAAAAGCGCAATGCATATCCTCTGCCATCTTGTCGATGATGTATTCCTGTCATCCCCAAGAAACGTGCAGATCCAAATTTAAGATTTTCATGAACAACATAAATACCAATACGGTGACATCCCCAATACATAGTATCCTCACCCATTTCTCTCTCGGCTTGAAGGCGCGTTCTGACCCCACCCAACATATGACCAAAAGCTTGGCTGTCTGTTTTTAAAGAAATAATATCTTTTAAATCCTGCCAACCTATTGGGGATAAAATTAATCGTGGTGTATATAATAGAGATGAAATCACAGCTTTATTCGATCTTATAAATGAAAACACCCATCTCATTATAGGATGAAATGGGTGCATCTATTAACATATTCTATTTAAAACTTACCGTGAAATAGGTTTATATTTAATACGGCTGGGTTCTGTTGCATCAGGCCCAAGACGACGACGTTTATCTGCTTCATACGCTTCAAAGTTTCCTTGGAACCATTCAACGTGGCTGTCCCCTTCAAAGGCCAAGATATGGGTTGCTAAACGATCCAAGAACCAACGATCATGGCTGATGACCACCGCACAACCAGCGAATTCTTCCAAAGCTTCTTCTAATACGCGTAATGTATCCAAATCAAGATCATTGGTTGGTTCATCAAGCAAGAGAACATTGCTTTCTTTTTTTAACATTTTGGCCAAATGCACGCGGTTTCGTTCCCCACCAGAAAGAATACCGACTTTCTTTTGTTGATCTGAACCTTTAAAATTAAACGCACCGACATAAGCTCGCGAAGCAATGGATCGTTTACCAAAATAAATAACATCCGTTCCGCCAGAGATTTCTTCCCAAACTGTTTTATTGGGATCTAAGCTATCTCGTGACTGGTCAACATAACCAAGTTTAACAGTTTCCCCAACGCGGATTTCACCCTGATCAGGTTTTTCAATACCCGTAATCATTTTGAATAAGGTTGATTTACCAGCACCATTAGGACCAATAACCCCAACAATACCCCCAGGCGGCAGTTTAAAGTTCAATCCATCGATCAATAAACGATCATTAAACCCTTTACTAAGCTCTTCCGCTTCAATAACCACACTCCCTAGACGAGGACCAGGCGCAATATTGATCTCTGCCGTACCACCTGATTTTTCTTGACTTTGAGCCAACATTTCTTCGTATTTTGCAATACGGGCTTGGCTTTTGGCTTGTCTTGCTTTTGGTGACGCGCTGATCCATTGTTGTTCAGCAGCCAATGCACGCTGACGAGCACTCTCTTCTTTTTCTTCTTGGGCTAAGCGTTTGCGCTTTTGGTCTAACCATGAAGAATAATTGCCCTCGAATGGATATCCACGTCCACGTTCAATTTCCAAGATCCAATTTGTAACGTTATCTAAGAAGTAACGATCATGGGTAATAAGAATAACAGTTCCTGTATATTCACGTAAAGTTTGTTCAAGCCAAGCAACACTTTCTGCATCCAAATGGTTGGTTGGTTCGTCAAGCAAAAGAATATCAGGCTTTTCTAGCAACAAACGACAGAGCGCAACGCGACGTTTTTCACCACCAGAGAGTTTGTCAACACTCATTTCAGCAGGTGGGCAGCGTAGTGCATCCAATGCAATTTCGATTTGACGATCTAATTCCCAACCATTTCCAGCATCGATGATTTCTTGCAATTCTGCTTGTTCAGCAAGCAGCGTGTTCATTTCATCATCATCCATTGGTTCAGCAAACTTCATAGAGATTTCATTGAAACGATCCACTGCTTTTTTCAAAGGACCAAAGCCTTCAGCAACGTTTTCACCAACGTTTTTAGTATTATCAAGCTGAGGTTCTTGTTCTAAATACCCAACTTTAATGCCTTCGGCAGCCCAAGCTTCACCACCGAATTCTTTATCTTTACCAGCAATAATTTTTAAAAGGGTCGATTTACCCGCACCATTCACCCCAAGAACACCAATTTTTACCCCAGGTAAAAAGGATAAAGTAATGCCTTTAAAGACTTCACGCCCGCCAGGATAAGCCTTGGTCAAATCTTTCATCACATAAACATACTGAGGCCCAGCCATCGTCGAGAAGCTCCTTCAAAAAATCCATCAAACATATACTATAGGGGGAAATTATGCCCGCCTAATTCTTTGCTTCAGGCGAAATCATATCATTAAAAAGCGTCTGCGCCCGGCAGGACTTGAACCTGCAACCAGACCGTTATGAGCGGCCGGCTCTAACCAGTTGAGCTACAGGCGCATAAACGCTATCCTTATTTGCCGTAAAATGATTTTTTTTGCAAGGGTTTTATTGTGAAAAAAAGAAAAAATTATTCATTTATGAATAAATTATAATTATTTTTTTTATCATCAGAGGTAACTATATTTATATTTTCATTTAATAACAAAAAATCTTTTATTCGTAATGGCTGTATATTTCTAAAAGATTCTTGTCCATATTTTTGAGCCTGTTGCCTAACAAACATCAATATTCGTCCTAAAGCATTTATACCATAAAAATACTTTAAATCTTTTCTAGCCCCCCAAAACAAATCCTTTTCAGAATGCTCTACAATATTACTACCACTCGTGCTGTCCAATACATGGTAAAAATTATTCCAATTTTGACATAATTTTATAAAAATTACCCATTTCATAATAAGTATTCTGTCCTTATCCCATCCATCTCGTGTTTTATCCAAATGTCTTTGAGCTATTCTTTTTGCCACCATTGGATTATTTTCCAATAAAATTAACTTTTGAATCTCTGGATATAAAGGAAATCTGCATGCTTGATATAATATTTCACTAGATTGAATAGAAATACCATTAACAACTAAACCATAATTTTTAGCCATATTCGATAGACTACCCCAACCCTCTGTAGTCTTTTTAAACGAAATCGTATTATGAAATTCATAAAATCGATATTGGGATTCTTCCATCATCATATGTAGATCTTTTAAATAGTGGATACCAACAATCAAGGGCTGCGTTCCCAGTATTTTGATTGTAATCCCCCCACCAAAATACTAAAGGCGTATTATTAGCACAGTTTCGATAAGAAAAAATAGTTCCACCAAAACCAAAACCATTAAACCAGCTGTAGCCCAAGGGTTTCATTTGTTTTGTTGGCTCTTTACAAGCTTCAATAATCTTAAATCCCTTTTCCACAAAAATATTTTCAATTCGATCACGTTCATCTGAGCTTTCAAAAATATCATTCTTTACAAATCCATTCCTATAATATTTAGGAGTATATAACTCTTTATCTTTAATAAAATCTGGAATATTTATAGCACCTTCAATTGGAAAAAAGACTTCAGATCGACATGAATAACCAAAATGGCAACTATTGTTTATCACTCTGCTTTGCGAAGGACTGTTAAAATTATAAAAAAAATATATCTGTTTTGATTTATATGATTCTACCTTTTCTAATTCCTTCTTAATATGATAATTTCCGTAAGAATGAGATATCCATAGTGTAATATAAATTTCAATATTACTTAAACAAGGAATATTTGCTATTTTTTTTATATCTTGAACTACTCGATCCCCTGAAAAGGATATATCATCTATATAATATAATTTTATATTTTCTAATTTTTCCTTATTTTGTATATTTTCTATAGACAATACAGGAAATTTTGATCCAACTTGAGCCAAAAAGCAATCATTTAATTTTTCTACCATAAATGATTGACTATTCTTACTCTTAGCCTGAACTTCTAAAAGAAATCTATTCTGTAATTGTAAAAGATGTTGATTATTTTTATTAAAAGCAAACATATTAAAACAATTATTATATTGTTCTTTACTAATATAATTTTTACAAAATATTTTATTGATCATATATAAAACAAAATCTTGATCTTTCTCATCAAATTGAGAAACCCACTTTCTAATATGCTCTTTTAAACGATCTAAATTAACCTTTTTATATCCCTCTCCATTAGAAGGATCATAAACACCTGATGGAAGATGTTCATAATCTTGAATAATATTAGCTATAGATTGTAAAACATCATTATTTTTGCAATACACAAACATTTTCCTTTGTAAACTTATCGTAATATTACCAAAAAATGCATTGTAATAAAATTAAAAAATGATCAATTAATAAAATTTGTAATACATGATTTAATCTGAACAACTCACCTTAATCAACCCCGTGAACCCACCGTTTTCTGATATGAATATTACCTTTTTCTCTTTGGTTTGCAGGTCGGCTTGATACACATGCCCCATTTTATCAGCAACAAAAGCCAGTTGATGATCTGCATCAACCGTAAAACCTATTGTTTCATCAAACCCACGAATAACGACTTCTTTTTTGCTTAAGGTTGATAGTTGTAATCTATTTAAAGAATTTCCATCAGGTTCTGCGCCTCTATCTGACCAATAAAGATAATCATTTTTATAATCTATTTCTAAATCAATCGGTTCTGGTAGGTGATCATAAACGACATTAATCTGAGATGGGTCAATAACAGCCTGCTTATCTTTAAAATCAAAAGGCGCGCAAAGTAAACGACCTGTTCCACCTTTGGGTGGGCCTTTCATTGTCCAAAAGATGCGGTTATTTTGAATATCCAATGCTATCCCGACGCAATGTCTGTTTTTCTTATCTTCATCTAAATACATTTCGTGTGTATCTAGCAAAAATTCGACCTTACCCGTTTCAATATGACAGCGTTCAATTTTCATACCCTCACGATCACACCAATATAAATAATTTGTTCGATGATCTAATTGGATTTGTTTAGGAGTATGGGTCTCTCCCACTTTAACCGTAATACCTCTATCTTTGCCATCCAAAGTACAATGTTGAATATAACCATCCCAAGCATCGTAATCTGCCCCCATATTCGTCCAATAAAGTAGCTGGTCATTCGGATTAAATACAAGACCATCTGGAGTTCCTGATTTATCTTCAATCAATATCTTTGATGAATAATCATTAGGGTTAATGGCTATAATTTGGCCTTTAATTGCCTCTAATACAATCAATTGATAAAGTCGTTTTTGAGTTTTCATTTTTAATTCTACTTTGTTTTTATAATCTATTTACCGCCTTTTAATAATGTAAACGATTTAATTCCCTTTGATAATTCAATAGATAGAGATGACCTTAACTTTCTAATGAAATGAATAATTAGCATTCTAAATTCTATGCCAATTCTTGATCAAATAATGTATGTTTAATACCTTCACGATCTATAAAAGATAACGAAATTGCATCAAATCCATTAACTTTTACATCATCCCATGGCATCGTACTGCCATCAATTAATATTGTTTGGTCTTTTCCATCAAAGTCATAATCGTCTTTTTCTGAATCGTAACGGATATTATAACGTTGTAAGGGTCTATTTCCCAGACTATTTTCATCATATTCATTTTCATTGCAAAATAAATTATCATATCCATATTTTGCACCGCCATCAAAAATTATAAATTCCTCACCACCCAAAGGATCTCTTGCAACGATTTTTACTGGTGCATCCTCTGTTTCCGAAATATAAGGAAAAGTTTCATCTTTTATTGTAAATAATGACCCATAAAACCAAATCTCTAACTTATCATTTCCTGGTTTAGAGACTAACATCATCGTTTTTTCTACTTCGTCAATATTTTGAAATTCTTTGACGTAACCACGCAAATGTGTTGGGATAAACATAAAACAGATCCTTTTCTGATCATTTAAAAGCCAATGACTCATTCACCTTTTGCATAATCAACATTCTATCAAATATATTGAAAAAAAATCAATAATTCGCTAACATTTGATGGTTTAACAAAAATTGGAATTATATTATGGACTTATCTAAAATTGCCGCTGGCAAAGACGTGCCAAATGATATTAATGTTGTTATTGAAATCCCCAAAGGTTCAAAAGTAAAATACGAAGTTGATAAAGATAGCGGTGCTGTTTTTGTTGACCGCGTTGTCTTTACCCCAATGGTATATCCTGCTGCTTATGGATTTGTACCTAATACATTGGCTGCGGATGGTGACCCGATTGATATGTTGGTTTTATGCCCAGAACCCATTATTCCAGGATGCGTTATTCGTGCACGTCCGATTGGTGTATTAAAAATGGAAGATGAATCAGGCATGGATGAAAAAATTATCTGTGTTCCTCATGATAAAATCCATCCTCTTTATACCAACATCAAAGAAGTGAGCGAACTTCCAGAAATTACGCGTCAAGAAATTGAACATTTCTTTACCCATTATAAAGATCTTGAAAAAGGGAAATGGGTTAAAATCCAAGGTTGGGATAATAAAGCCAAAGCTTGTGAATTAATTGAAACTTCAATTAAAAATTACAAAAAATAAAAGAATTCTTTATGCAAAGATTGTTTAATAAAAATAGTCTTTGCATATCGGATATGTATTAATCAGCCTTCTCATTTTATATAATTTTTTGTTTATCATTGAACTACTTTAAGTTACGATTTAGGTGAAAGATCTATTCTTAAAGGAAAATACAATGAATATTGTTGAAATATCTCAAAGACGTTATACAACAAAAAGATACGATAAAAACAAATCAGTTTCTCACGAAGATCTTGATCAACTCCTTACCGTTCTAAGAAACAGCCCTTCCTCAGTAAATTCTCAGCCTTGGCATTTCGTTGTTGTTAATAATAAAACATCACAAGATAAAATCCTTCCTGCCATTGCAGAGTTCAATCATGCTCGAATTACTGATTCATCTTACACTATTATCTTTTGTATCAAATCTTCATTAGAGAATAGCTATCTTAAACATCTCCTCGATACTGAAATCAAAGATGGTCGTTTTACCAAACCAGAGATTGCACAAAGTATGGATCGTGATCGCCGTTTTTTTGTAGATCTTAATAATAAAACACAAGCTGATTTACATCGATGGGAAAGCTGTCAATTATATCTAGCTTTGGGGCAGTTTATGTTCGCCGCAGCCTCTATTGGCATTGATTCAACCCCAATCGAAGGATTTGATCCCGTAAAAATGGATGAGTTGTTGGGATTAAAAGAAAAAGGATTTAAAAGCGTTGTCGTTGCTAGTATTGGGTATCACGCTGATAATGATAGCAATGCCAAAAGACCAAAATCACGATTACCTAAAGAGGAAATATTTACGTTTATTTAAAGAACCTAAGAGCTATATATTTCTCTCCTAAATATATATAAATTAAAGTAAAACCAATCAAAAAGGAGCATTTTATTGCTCCTTTTCCTTTAAAGTCTTACCTTTATTTAATAAAGAATAATTACTCTACAACACGAACCCATTTGGCATCTGTTAATAAACGTTGCAAAACCTTATAAACAGGCTCACCCAATTCTTCACTTTTTCTTAAGATAATTTCTCTCGAATAAAGATCAGCATTTAATGTTCCCCTTTTAGGGTTTTTACTTTTAGTTCGTATACCTCTTAAAGCTATTTTGACTTGCTCTGGTGTAACGCCTAATTCACAAGCAACTTCATCAAACTCTAATTTTACTTGCAACCTTAAATACCGTGCACGCAAATACTGTTCATGAGTTAAACCTGAATCGGATCTATATTTCACTGTCTCTTCGTTAACACTTCCAGCGTCTGGGGGAATAGAGGAGCTAAACTTTTTAGCATTCTCATTATTTTTACTTTCGTCGGACATAATAGTCCTCCTATCAATTAAAATTAAAATAATGATAATAAATAAATCACCTACTTCTAAACTATCAAACTATATTGACACGGCTCGAGAACCTATAGTATCAAAAACTATGTTCTAATTTTTCTACATAACCTAGTATGAAAAAAAATATTTTCGTTATAGCTTCATGTAGTCAAAATAGTTTATGAAGGGTCGATAAATATTATCAACGATTTGATAAATGTATTTCGATTTTAATCGACTTCCAGGTCTCAATAAATAAACGAAGCACATTTATCGACCCTAATATTATTATGAAATAATCACTTTGACAAGTATTATATGTGACATATACCCCAGTATTTTGTGTAAATATGCCATAGACACAAAAAAGGCAGATTATATCTACCTTTTTATATTACCAATCTGATTGATGCCCTAACAACTCAAAAATCTCTCGGCGGATTTTAAGCAGTTCCTCAGAATCTCGATGCCTTGGATAAGCCATATCCAATTTAAACTCACCAATAATATGCGCAGGACGTTGTTTCATTACGATAATACGCGTTGCCAGCAATAATGCTTCTTCAATATCATGAGTTACCATCAAGCCTGTGAAATGCTTTCTCTGCCACAAATTAACCAGCTCTTTTTGCATCGTAATACGGGTCAGACTATCCAACTTACCCAAAGGCTCATCCAATATCAAAACGCTGGGATCATTGACTAATGCTCGAGCTAGGGCCACACGTTGTGCCATCCCTCCTGACAGCTGTGAAGGAAACGCATTATCAAATCCTGCCAGCCCAATCATCTCCAACATATTAGAAATGGCTTGATCCTCTTTTTTCTTTTGAATTTTAAAGCCCAGCTCAACATTTTGCCGAACCGTTAACCACGGAAACAACGTCGGATCTTGAAAGACAACAATACGAGACGGATCAGCTGTAACAATCTCTTCACCATTTGCTTTGATTGATCCTTCTTCTGGATGTTCTAGCCCCGCAACCATACGCAGCAACGTAGATTTTCCACACCCTGATGGTCCTAAAATCACCACGAACTCATTAGGTTCAATGATCAAATCTATATCTTCCAAAACAGGTAAATCATGATCATCTAAACTATAGCTATGACTAACATTCGTAATTTCGATTTTTTGTTGTTTTACCAAGGAATTTACCATTTAATACTTTCCTTTTGCCAACGTAAAAGACGATTACGAACTTTAAATAATAAAGTCATAAAAGAAGTACACATCACTGCCATAATGAATAAGGCTGCATACATATTGGGATAAGCTGCCCATCCCTGAGCCCATTGCATATAAAACCCAAGACCAGCCTTAACACCCAGCATTTCAGCCACAACCAACATATAAAAACAAGACCCTAATGCCATAAACATCCCAACAAACACAAAAGGCAATGCGGCTGGAATTGCTACGTGACGAATAAGGAATAAAGGTTTTGCCCCCATTGTTTTTGCAACATCATAGTAGCTCGGATTAACGCCAGCAATTCCTGACCACGTTAAAACTGCCACAGGAAAAGACGCCGCAAATGCCATCAAGAGTTCACCTGCTATAAAACTAGACGGAATCACCGCAAATAACAAAGGAAGAAAAGCAACAGGTGGTAAAGGACCCAAAAACCGTAACACAGGATGCGCCCAATAACCAAACAACTTGGACCAACCCATTCCAACACCGATAATAAAACCAATCACACAACCAAGAATATATCCCCCCACCAACAACATCATTGAATGTGCCAAAGAATCCAGCAATTTATACCAATCGGTAATAAAGACATCCAATAACTCTTGGGGCGCACCAAAAAACGGCCTAGGCAATAATAAAAGTTTTGCCTGAATACCTTCCCAAGTGCCAATAAAAAGTGCAAGTGCCAATATCCAAGCGCCATAGTAGCGCACTTTATTAAAGGGCAAAGTTATCATACTTAACACAGCAATGGCTGCGCATACCAAAGCAAATGTCGTTGTTCTGGGAAAATCATCAGCATTGGGCATAAAATACGTTAATGCTGCCGCCCCTAGCCATGCAGCGGCACCTAATGCCTGAGGCCAATAGGCATTTTTTATAACCTGTTTCATCCAGCAAAAAGATCCTGTGTTACTTTATTTGCATAAGCTTCAGAATTAAGCGTGAGTGGGAATACACCAATTTTCTTTAATTCATCAGCATAAAAAATCACATTATCTCGCAACTGTTTCCCTACAGATTGTTCGTGTGTGCCTTCTGTTTCTAAAATAGCAGTTAATTCTTGCGCAGAAATTTTTGGTGCATAAGGTTCAAACATTTTTGCAGCTTCTGCTTTATTGTGATGCACCCATTGTCCTGCCTCTAAAATCGCCTGCGTAATCGCTTTGGCGACCATAGGCTCTTTACGAATTAACGACCCTCGCAATCCAACAACACAACAAGCAATATGTTGCCATTTCCCATCCATATTTGAATCAATAGAAACAAGTTGATTCTTTGTTTGAAATAAATGAGCCAATGGATCATCCAATCCAGCTGCTTGAATCGCACCGCGTTTAATAGCCAGCGGTAACATATCCTCTGGGAACTGGCGCCAACTAACCTCTTTTTCAGGGTCAATACCAATTTCTTTGAAACGCATACTAAAGAAATTCTTTGCTGGGCCACCAATATCCCCAACCCCAATGGTTTTCCCTTTTAATTCAGCCAGCGTTTTAATGGAACCATTTTGAGGAGCCAATAAATGTAAGCACCCAGAATGTAATCCTGCTACTAATTTTACATCAAATCCTTGTTGCAATGGTTTTAACCATCTCAAAGCCATTCCAGATGCACCATCTGCTTTCCCTGTGGACATGGTTTCCAACATTTGGTCAACAGAACCCGCAAAATCAATAAAATTCACATCAAGATTATATTTTTTAAAGAACCCTTTTTGTTGAGCAACAGGAAAAGCCGCTGTACAAATTGAATCTGCACTCCATGCTAATGTTATTTTACGCGGGGCACCTTCTATTTTAATTGGCTGTCCCAAATTTGGAAATGCTGTATCCCCTTCTACTGCCATTGCTTGGCGCAAAGAATTAGCCAATAATGCAACCCCTGAAGCTGCAAGTAATGAACAAGAAAATTGTCGCCGATTCATCAAATAAGATCCCTTCATTGTTTTTTCAATGATTATTTAAATAAAGCCAAAGTTATATTATTATTTAAATGTTTTAAAATTAAATACAATCTTAATTTTTTGTATAAAGAAAAATATACTATATTAAAACGTATAATTAGATGTAAAAAAAATAGCCTTATTGATCAGAAATATGACTATTTTTATTAAAAATTTATTTTACACCTTGAGCTGCACGCTCAGCAGGTGAATTACCTAAATTTAAAGAAGGTGTTCGGCGATGAAACAAATCATCAATTAATAACTCATAATTGGTTAAATATTCACTCATTGATAAACTGCACTCTGCTTCACTACGCGCAGCGGCACGAATGGATTGAGCCAGTGCTTTATCCTCAAGAACTTCTAAAATACGATCTGACAACGCTTCATGATCTAAAAATGGCGTTAAAATTCCAGTCACACGATGTGCAATAAATTCCTGTACAGGAAGTGTATCACTAGCAACAATTGGGCACCCTATTGCCATTGCTTCCCTTAAAGACCAAGACAATACAAAAGGATAAGTCAAGTAAATATGCGCATCCGAACGTTTTAAAACCTGATGAAATGTGTCATAAGGGACATAACCTGCAAAATGCACTCTAGACATATCTAATTGGCTATGCACCTCACGTAACATATAATCACGCCAAGATAGTCCCCCTTCTAAGGTAGCTCCATAACTTACTTGATCACGCCCTATGATAACCACTTTTACATCAGGGCGCTCTTTTAATAATTTTGGTAAGGCACGCATAAAAATATGAAAGCCACGATAAGGCTCCAACCCTCTGGCAACATACGTAACCAACGTATCCTTCTTTTTAACTACGAAATCTTTAAATTCTAAATCTTTTTTATAAACAGAAGGATCTGGTGCACATTTTTGTAAATCTACCCCTTCCCTTAAGATGGTCATTCTTTTTTTTGCCCATTCGGGATAGGTAGAATGCTGAAATAAAGTCGGTGTTTGCCCCCACCCTGGATTTGTAGCAGAAATTAAATTAATTGTGTTTTTTATTCGTACACGAGCTGGCAACATTTCATCAGCTGGGAATTCTGGGTCAAAATCCACATCTAAACCAGAAGAATGATAATAAAACTCGCTATAACTTAAAATTGGAACATCAGGATATACATCTTGAAGATTTAGCATTTCCCCCCACCCTTGATGTCCAATAATAATATCAGGCTCAAATCCTAAATCTTTCAAAGTTTTCGCAGTTTTATAGACTTCCTCTCCTCTTTTAATAGCAAGCTCTAATTCTCCTAAAGGAGGCAATAAACCTGGGGTAAGCTCTACCAATTTATAAAAAACAGAACGTACTCCTTTAATTCTACTCTCTGTTGGTTGACTAATAAAAACAATTTCATTACCTGCTTTTTTTGCTAAATGTCGAACAATATGTATATATTGTCCTGGAAAATTTTGATGAATAAATAAATACTTCACAACAAAACCAATTCATACCAACAACGCCCTTGTCTTATAAAAAACAATAAAACAAGGGCGTAAGAATTAATACAAAGTTTGTATATATGCATACAAACTACTGAACAATATTTACTTTGTTTTTTTAATCGTCGCTTTTGTTGCTTCTTTGCTCTCAACAGCCTTTGCTGCTGCCACCTCGGCTGCCTTTGTTTTTAATCTTACATTACTTCTAGCAGGTTTGGCAGGAAGAATCTTTTTAATTACTTTCTTAGTAGACGATGTTGTTGCTTCCTGACTAACAGAATCAGCAGTATTAATGACACCCATTGACTTTCCGTCAGCAACAGAAATCAATTCAAATCGAATCGCTTCTAAGGGCGCAATGGATTCTGCTGATAAAACTGTATCATCTTCTATAGGACCCAACTTAGTACCATCAATAAAAGTTGCACTTAACCGTATATGATAGTGTTTAGCTGCTTCCTCACTTAATTTAATTCGTAACCCACATAATGGTAATGCCATGCCTCGACTACCACAAAATTGATTGCCTTTATACCAAGGAGACATCCACCCTTTACCCAGCACTGCTTGATATTCAATATCATCTGGTTGAATATATTTTTTAATATCTAACCCAAATCCTTCAATCCACGTTTTACTATCAGGAATACCAATCCAATCTCCCAGCTTCACAGAAATATCGCCCAATCTTTGAACATGCGCAAAAACAGCAATATCATTTTGTTGCTCAGCTGCTTTTTGCACAGCTGATGCTTGTGTCTTTTGCGCTGCTTCTTGCTGTTTTAATGCCAAAGCTGGATTAGTCTGATCCAAATTTTCTATAATATTAGGGGCATCATTTAAACGTACAACTTGCAACTTAGGAGCAGGATGCTGACTCGATGGATTTTGATAAACCGTCACTAAAATTAACCCAGGTCCACCAGAAATGCGAACTAATGCAGCACTTTTCTCTGCCCCTAACCATCCATCATTTTCAAAGCTTTCAATTTTTACTTGAGCAGTTTGTTTAAAAGGTGGCAGTGAAATCCTCAACCCAGGAAGTCCAAATTCATCAGCAGGTATTTGCCCTGGAGCATGATAAATACAATATAACCCAGCACCTAAACTCATTAAATGACCATTAACATTTAAATCAATAACTCTTTGTTGATACTGACCTTGCTTAGACTGCTCTTTACCATCAGACATATGTACTTCCCCTGCCTTTAAACTATATTTTACTTTTTTCTTTTATTAACACATCATAAAAAACGACAACAATTAGAGATGATTATTCATTATCCTTTTTATGCCTTAACTTCTTACTTAGATTTAATAGCATATCATTTTGTTCAGGAATAGTCATAAGAGGTGATAAAACCCATCCTCTTTGTGTATTTTTAATGCGTTGTGCTATTGCACCAACATCAAAAGCAACCGTTTGCAGTCCAGAACGCCATGCAATACTCAATGCATAACACCAAGTTTCTGGCCAAATGGCTGGAAAAAAAGCAATATCAGCCTGCTGTTGCATAACCAATGAAAGGCTTTCTTCTTCTTTATAAGTGCCAGTAATAAATAAACGATCTGTTTCAAAAAACAATCGATCATCAACCGTTCGACCAACTAAAACAAATTCTAATGGTAAATCACGTTCATCAGCATCTTTTACAAGCTCTTGAAGAATATTAAAGCCTTTTTCAATACCAATAGCCCCAATAATACATACTCTAAAACGCTCTATATTCTGTTTTTGAATCTTACAATCAGAATGCGCTACTTGTGAAAAATATGCTAATTGTTTAATCGATAAATCAGGTCGATCATCTTCTAAATTATGGATCTGTATTCCTTTGAGTTTTGGAAAATGACGATATATTCTATTGGCTGTATCTTCTGAAGGAACAATAACTGATTTTGCACCATTTAACTCTTTTGTAGAACGCTCAATCCAATATTGCATATCAATCGGTTTTTCTTCATCAAAAAACTCGTTACCAACACATTTTTGACATACACTTAATTGACGGGGCTCTTTGCAATAAACTTGTTTCTCATTAATTAAAGAAACCCTAGGACAAAAAGACATATAATCATGAAGATACATTGCATAATCTATCTCTAAATCTTGCAGTAAACTACGTATCTTGGCATGATGCCCTATAAAATGATGCACTTGAAAATTAACAATCAATCGCTGTTTTAAAAATTGTAATAATTCTTCATATTCCAAAGGCAAATTAAAAACTAAATTAGGGTATAAATCTTCAATATCAGTTTCTATAGTGGAAGATGATTTCAATTGTATTTCCAATTGACATGCATCTCCTAACAAGGTAGGGCGGATCAATAAGGGAATAATATTTTTTAATCGTAACTCGTTGGCTTGTTCTTGTACCGCACGTTCTACTCCACCCCCATAAATATGCGTAATGAACAATCCATAATATATTGGTTTTCCTTGTTTTTCATTTTTTTTCTCCATTGTTTGTAAACGATATAAATCTATTTTACGCCGCACAAGTCGTAAAAAATCATTATCAATATAATCCATAATCATTTCATGATAATGAGGGTATAATTGATTTAAAATTACAAGATTGCGTTTTAACAATGCTTTCTTACTATTTTGAAACGAAACCCCACCTTTATGACCAACAAATATATCTGCGGCTAAAACATGTCGCCATCCTAAATGTTGAGCACGCATGCAAAAGTCATTTTCCTCTCCATAACCTTGTGCAAACAAGTTCTCTCTAAACCATCCAGTTTGCGCTAAACAGTCATGACGAATAAACATGCAAAACCCGTGCGCTGTTGGCACATCAATAACAATATTCTTATTATTTTTTTGCATAAATCGAGTTAAATTTTGCACTGCTTTTACGGTAGGAACAGGATTTTTTTTATTATGATAAGGATATGAAAAAATACTGGCATCATTTGAAAAAGGGGTAACTGTTCCAATATCCTGCGCACTATATGCAGCTTTTTTTAACCCTTCTATCCATCCTTTTGAAACCAATGTATCACTATTTAACAAAACAACATCATATTTTGGCCAAGCCTGCATCCCTGTATTAACAGCGCCCGGAAAACCCATATTTTCTAAATGATGAATTAAAAAAACAGTTTGATGATCCACTTGTCCTTCTAACCACTCAATTAATTCATAATCAGGAGAACAATCATTAACCAATTGAACAATATGCCCTACGGGTAATGTTTTTAATACTGTTTGGACACAAGCAATTGTTTCTTCTTTCCCTTTATACACAGGAATAACAATAACCACTCCCTGAACATCATCATGCTCAGATATTTGAGGGGAATTACCTTTGTAATATGCTGAAACAGGAAGGTAATTTTGATGTTTTTTTTCAATATTTTTATATCGGCCCGTTTTTTTAGACAATAATAGAGGATCTATCGGACTACCAATTAAATGTCGACCATATTCATCTTTAAAAGAATAAAGCCCATTAGAAAATTGATCTAAGGAAATAAAAAACTGTTTTGCTCTAAAAAGTGGAAATTCTAATGTAGCCACTTCAAATTCTTGCGTTGCTTGCACTTCCATTACAAGCTCACCATTAGGATCAATTAAATATAATTTTGGAATACGATCAGGCTCGGCAGGATACCACAACCACCCTTTTACCTCTTTATCACTCCTTTCCACAAAACCTTCTGTACGTATAATTGCTTGCAGATCAATAGGACTTCCAACCAAAGAATGACCATCTTTTTCTATATATAAATAAGAATGCTCTTCCCAACCTAAAGGCAATGAAAAAAATGGATCTATTGTCTCTAAAATGAATTCATTATCTAAAAAAACTGAAATTGCATGGCGACTAGGATTATCAACCCATACTTGCCCCAAAGAACCAATAAGACCACAACATCCTTGTGTTCCACTTTCTTGGATAAGGCGTCTAATCCCCCCCCAACTTTGCGCTGTAGGGCAATATCGAGACAAAGCATAATGTAATTTTTGAATAGATTGTTCAAAATCTTTTTTCTGTGCTAACAAAATTGCAAAAGCTAGCCAACCCTCATAAAAATCAAATTTTTTCATTAAAGGTGCAAGCAATATATATGCATCTTGATATTGCTGAAGCTTTAACTTTAACATAACCAAATCAAAAGTAATATTTGGATTATCACGCGCTAAGCGATGCGCGCGATCCATCCAACGAACAGCTTCTTGCAGATTTCCTTTTGTTTTTTCTTCTTGAGCACGAACAAAAGCAGATTGAGCACTTTGACGAATACGTTCCAACCCTTCTGCTTTTTTTTCTATATATTCTTGTGCCTTAGTTTTTTTTACTTTTGCCACAGACCCCTCTTATAAGAGGCAAATTTTTTAATAAAGTCAAAAATATTAAGTTTTTTTAACAAAAAACAATCCTGGAGCAACCTCTACCTTACCAGGAAGCTTTTCTTTCACTAAAGCTTCTGTTTTATCTAGTTGCTGCTGAACAGCATTTTCTTTGGTTTCTGCCATCAACATATCAGGATTATCTAATTCCTTTAACTCTTCAGCAGCTTCTGTTTGCCCTGATTTCAATGCCTCATTATACCAATATTTAGCTTTTAATAAATCTTGCTCACCCGCCAAACCGCGTGAAAAATAACGCCCTAACATTAACTGAGCTTTTGGGTGACCTTTTTCTGCAGCTTTTATAAACCATTCCTGTGCTTTCACACGATTAGGTTCTAAATGATTGCCCCCACCATATACTGCACCCAATGAAAACATCGCAGGAACACTTCCTTGATCTGCGGCCATCTGATAGAATTTAACGGCCTCTTCTGCTAAGGCTTTGCCGTTATTACTATTCCCTTCAAGCAAAATATTAGCCCACAAAATCTGCGCATCCACAACCCCTTCATGAGCTGCAGAGGAAATCCAAGCATAACCACCATCGCTATCTTGCTCTCCACCTGCGCCTTGCAATAGCATACGACCATACCAATATCGTGCAGGCATAATTTCAGCACAACTTCTTTTCAACCATTCTCTAGCTTGTTTTTCTTTTTCAGGATCAGGGTCAAATGTATTACTTTTTAATAAGGCAACTGCCAAATTAAACATAATAGGTGCAATTCCCTTTTCTGCACCAGGAATTAAATATTCTTTAATAATATCATCAACATGCAAGTTACTTTCAGGCAATTGAATGGCGATATCTCCTAAAGTAACTACTGCAACAATATCCCCTTCTTTAGCAGCAAATTTTAAGAATTCTATCGCTTTTTCTATTGATTGAGGAATTCCCATTCCTCTTAAATATAATAAACCTAAAGCTCGATTGGCCATAACATGCCCATTTTCGGCAGCAACTGTATACCAACGAGCTGCTTCTGTGTAATTGGGTGGGATCTCTTCATTTCCTTGACCATTCATATCTGCCAATACAACAGCAGCCTCTATATCCCCTGCTAAAGCTGCTTTTCTTAACCATGTTTCTGCTTGAATAAAATTCTTTTCTACACCTTGGCCTTTTTTTAAAGCTACACCATATAATGCTTGTGCTTCTCGAATACCAAGTTCTGCAGCCTCTTTATATAATTCAGCTGCACGTTCAAAATTAGCAGGAACACCTTGCCCTGTCTGATACATTACCCCTAATTTTTGTATTGCAGTACCCATTTTCTTTTCTGCTGCAACCTCCAAATATTTAGCGGCCCCTCTATAATCCTCTTGTGTTTCTCCCAACCGTAATAAAAGTAACCCTTTCCCCATATAACCTTGCGCTGAATCTTGGGCAATTGCTTTATCATACCACATTAATGCTTCTTCAATGACCTGAGAATCTTTATTATTTTCAGAAATTAAATAAGCATATAAAGCTTGCCCTTCCGCAACATCTTTAGCTGCAGAAACTTTTGCCCAATAGCATGCTTTTTCTAAATCAGGTTGTAAATTATGATAGTCGACTTCAGGTGTTTCAAAAATATTTTTCCCAGTAATTTCTTCTGCTTTGGGTATACCCCTCATATAAAGCAAAGCTAACATATAAGCAGAATCAACCCAGCCCGCTATTGCTGCAGCTTCATGCCACAAAGCAGCATCATGAAGACTTAACAGAACTCCATGACCATTTAAATAACACATTCCCAACCAAAATTGTGCTTCTGGAGATTGTAATGCTGCAGCTTGTGAAAATAAATTAAAAGCAATAACATAATTACCCTCATCATATGACTTTTTTGCTTTTGTAAGAATTTTCTCAATTTTTTTATTTTGACGGATATTACCTTTTTTACTAAACAAACCTAGCACTACTTCACTCTCCAAACCAAAACATTAACCTGTATATAATATTTACATATTAAACTACTGTGGGTCACGCATCCCATTAGCTAACTGAGGAACAATTCCATTCATCAAATATTGTGCAACAGTTCGTTTTCCAACGTGAATATCAGCTGAAACAGTTAATCCTGGCGTTGGATGAAAAAAATTAGGAACTCCATGAAGTGTATATTTTTCAATTTTTAAACGCGCTCTAAAAAAAGGTTTATCCCGAAATTCAAATGGCGCACTACCCAAACGATTGGTCTCTTGTGTCATATCACCAGGTTGAAAAACATCCGCACTAATATTCGTTAAAACAGCCTCTGCTCCGCCATATTGAGTATAAGGAAAAGTATCAAACTTAATTTTTGCCTCATCACCCAACTTCAAATAACCAATTTCATCTCCAGCAACAACAGCCTCAACCTCTAATCCTGTGCCAACAGGAATAAGAGTCATAAAAGGAACACCTGCATTCAATATGGAACCAACAGAACCTTTGGTAATAGAGAATACAATTGCATCTTGTTCTGCCTTTAAAAGCACCTTATTTTGACGTAAACGCGCCTTTTTATAATCTCCGTCATCACGTGCATATTGCTTTGTAGCAGTATTTAACTCCTTATAAACATCTCCCTTCCAACTCTCAATATATGCCGTGCGATCCGATTGCAATGATTCCATTCGTTTAACTGTTGCATTCGCTGATTGTTGCGCTGTAATTAATCTACTTTCTACATCCATCAAGGTATCTTGAGAGCCTAAAGTCGATAATTTACTTCCTACTTCTTCTTGTTGCAACTTTTGACGCATTTGATGAACATCTGAAGCTACTTTTACACGTCCTCGTAGAACTGCAATAGTTGCAATATAATTTTTTAACTGAGCTTGTTGTTCTGCAATTTTTTGATCAAAACCACTTACCTTTGCATTATATTCCAACTTACGCTTCAAAAACAAATTACCTTGCTCTACAGAAGAAGAATCTGATGGATCAACAATATATGGTTTATCATCTGCTTCAGCACGCAAACGATCATACTCTGCCTTATCAGCACTAATTTGAACTCTTAAACTTTCAAGATCTGCATCCGATAAAGTGGGGTCCAAATGTGCTACTACTTGACCTTTGGTAACAAAATCTCCTTCTTTAACATCAATTGATTTAATAATACTTTGCTCAAGAGGCTGCACTAACAAAGGTGTAGCTGTAGAAATCAAACGACCATTAGCTGAAACAACTTTATCTAATGGAAAAAAACACATTCCGAAAAAAGAAAATAAAGCCAAACCGCCAATTAACCATGTCAAATATTGTGCAGAAGCAGTGGGGGGTAGATTAATCGCTGCAGAAGTTGGAGAGTGAAACTCCAACAAAGCTTGTGGCATATCTGCCCCAAAACTATCATCTGAATCCGCTTCTGGCAGAAAATAACCATCGGGAACATGATCATCATTTCCTCCTATTACTTCTGAAGATTTTACAACTTTTTCTAACGAATGCGTTTTTTCATCAGATTGACGCAATGCTCTTTGATCTTCATTTTCATCATTTTTATTACTATTCGGTAATGAATCGTGTTTGTTTTCATCTACCATCATTACACTCCCTCAGGCACCAAACCATCGTCATTTTTTTTATCTTTTTTAGCTTGCTCACGCGCTTGTGTATGCCTATTTTGTTGCAACCATAAAGTACGATAAATCTCACAATTTTCAAGCAGCTCTTCGTGATTTCCAATAGATTGCATAACCCCTTGATCTAACACTAGAATTTTATCACAATTAACTAAGGATGACAATCTATGCGACACAATAACCATTGTTCTTCCCTTAGCAATACGCTCTAAGTTTGCATTTACCAAAGCTTCACTTTCTGGATCTAAAGCCGACGTAGCCTCATCTAAAATCATAAATTTAGGGTCTAAAATAACTGCACGTGCAATCGCTAAACGTTGACGTTGCCCACCAGAAATATTCGTTGATCCTTCTTCAATAAAAGTATCATACCCAGCAGGCATACGCTCAATAAATTCCTCTGCCCCAGCTAAACGCGACGCACGAATAACATCATCCATCGTAAGTCCTGGACGACCTGCAGTAATATTATCTTTAATTGTTCCACGGAACAGAAAGTTATCTTGCAACACAACACCAAAAGAACGTCTTAAATGTGTCAAATTAATTTCGCGCAAATCAACACCATCTAACCGCAAAAAACCTGTATATTCACGACTAACGCCTTGCAACAACCTTGTAATTGTTGATTTCCCAGAACCACTTCGTCCAACCAACCCTAACATTGTCCCAGCAGAAATAGAAAAGGTTAAATCTTTTAATGCACGGTTGCTTCCACCTGGATAAGTAAAATTAACATTTTCAAAAGATAAAGCTCCAATAATCTTCGGGCGCAATCCTGTTGTTAATGCTTTTGTTTCTGTTGGATTATTTAAAATTTCACCAGCTTGACCTAAAGCAGTCCTGACTTCTGTCATTGCAGATGTTAATTTTGCAAGCCCTACAAGAGGAGATGCAACCCGCCCACCTAACATCATAAACGCAACAACAGAACCCGCATCAATTCCAGATGTAGGGTTTGTAATAGCAAGAAATGCACCAATCAAAATAATCCCACGATTAATAAAGAAGTCCAATGGCATAACCAACGTTTCAGGCCAATTCTGCATTCGCGAAGTTGCTAAACGCCATTTAGAAACATCAGCAATCACTTCATCCCATTCACGTCGACGTGCAGGCTCTAAAGCTAGTGTTTTTACCGTCCTAATCCCAGCCACCGTTTCATACATCATTGATGCGCGTGTCATTTCCGCTTCAATACGTTCTTTATAATAACGAGAAATTGCAGGAAAAAACAATACAACCACTAGACCAATCGCCCCTGCAGCAGCAACGGTTAACCATGCCAAAGTCACACTGATATAAAACAAAAATGGTAAAATAACAACTAAAGTAAATAAATCTAAAAATGTACTCAGCAACCTTCCTGTAATAAAATCACGTACAGAATAAATTTGGGAAACTTTTCCAACAATACGCCCAGCCTGTTGGCGCTCAAAAAACTCTAAAGGTAAAGCCAGTAAACGATTATAAGTATGAATGGAAATACGGGAATCTAATCGATTTCCTAAAACAGCAGTTATCTCTCTACGCGCATAAGAAATCAACACTTCGTAAAAGCACAAAATAACTAAAAGGCCCGTAATCGATACCAATGTTGCTGTTGAATGAAAAGCAATCACCCTATTAACAACTTGCATCACAATAAAAGCAGGAAAAATCTGTAAAATACTAATAATCATTGAAGCAAAACTAATATCACGTAACGATGTATGTTCACGCATCACCATCTTAGCAAGCCACGTAAAATTAATTTGTGCCTCACCTTCAGAAAGATTTCTATTTGCCTTAACTAAAAGAACATCCCCCGTCCATGCTTGACGTAGCCTCAATTCATCAACAGCAATTGGTGCATCCGTTTCCTTACCCAAAGGATCTCGTAAAAAAACAATGCGTTTTTCTGGATTAACGCCTACCATTAATCCTGCAGAGCCATCTTTAAACATCAATACAACAGGGGGCGAGTTATATAAACGAATCAAATAACGCCATTTTAAACGCATGCCTTTTGCAACAAGCCCTTGCCCATTTAACCAACGTGCAAGTGTTGCTGGAGAAGGAGAGGCTTCATCAGGTTGCTTGGCTAAATCACGAATATCTAAATCAATACCATGATATTTAGCAGCAGCCATAGCGGCACGAATACGGATCATCGTCGGAGAAAGACGTGCATCTTTTTGTGCTGCACCACCTTTATTTTCCCCCGATCCTGACTGATGGGAAGTGTTTAATGGTTGATCCACGGACCATCCTTTATCAATAATCTCAACAAAATAAATTTAATGTTTTCTTTAAATATGGATTAATTTTACAGAATATAAATCAATAACAAGCAAAAATGTTACATTCACACCCTAAATATTATTAATCTCTTAAAGAAACATCACGGAACATATCAACTATTTACTAATAATTCAAACCATTTCCAACCTTATAAAAAAAAATGTTACAAAAAAGTAAAAAAAGTTAATAAGACATTAAAATAAATCATACTATTTCTTTTAACTTTTAATTATCCATACATAAGTTTCGAATCAAGAACAAATATTACAATTTTATCCCTCTATATAAATAGGATTTAATTTGAAAAGAAAATACTATATACAAGAATAGTACCAAATAAAAAAATTATCCTTATTCTTTATTATTTTAGGCTTTTACTTATGTCTGGACACAGTAAATTACTTGATAAACTTCAACAACAAATCCTTCTTTGTGATGGAGGAATGGGGTCTATTGTTCAAATGCTTGACCTTGATATTCAAAAGGATTTTTGGGGGAAAGAGAATTGTACCGAAGTTCTAAACCTGTCCAGACCTGATTTAGTAAGGGATATTCATCGACAATATTTTGAAGCTGGTGCGGATATAGTTGAAACAAATTCATTTGGTGGCTCTACCATTACGCTCAGTGAATTTGATTTACAAGACCAAACACGTGAAATTAATAAACGTGCTGCACAAATTGCTCTTGAAGCCGCTGATTTATTTAAAGATGGCAAAGAACGTTTTGTTGTAGGATCTATTGGACCAGGTACACGCCTGCCCTCTTTGGGAAATATCGCCTATGACCCATTAGAAGCAGCAATTACCGAACAATGCCGAGGATTGATTGAGGGTGGAGTCAGCGGATTTTTGATCGAAACCTGTCAAGATCCTTTACAAATCAAAGCCGCAGTCAATGCGGCCAAAATCGCACAAAATGAAGCAAATATTTTTCTTCCGATATTTGTTCAAGTCACTATTGAAACCACAGGGACTTTATTGGTCGGCAGTGATATTGCGGCTGCTGCCACTGTCATTGATGCTTTGGATGTACAGATGATGGGAATGAACTGTGGAACGGGCCCTCGGGAAATGGGGGAAGCCATTAAATGGTTGTCTCAATATTGGCCTCGTTTAATCTCTATGCAACCCAATGCTGGACTACCAGAGCTTTTAGACGGTAAAACCCATTATCCATTATCCCCAGAAGAAATGGGGCATTGGATGGCACGTTATATTGAAGAACAAAAAATCAATATGATTGGCGGATGTTGTGGAACTAATCCAAAGCATATTGCTGCAATGGATCAGGTTTTACGTGAACGATCACAAAAAGAAGGAACATCTGATCGTCCAAAGGCTATTCTTCGTACGCATATTACTGTCCCTTCAGTGGCCAGTCTTTTCTCTGCGACCCCTTTGCGTCAAGAAAACAGCCTTTTCTCTATTGGTGAACGGTGTAATGCCAATGGTTCTAAAAAATGGAGAGACCTGCAAGCTGAACAAGATTGGGATGGTTGTGTTACTGTTGGTCGTGAACAATTAAAAGAAGGGTCTAATGCCCTTGACGTTTGTATGGCTTTTGTTGGTCGCGATGAAATTGCCGAAATGGGTGAAATTATCCCACGTTTTACTTCATCGATTAATGCGCCTTTGGTTATTGATTCAACGGGTACGGATGTTATTGAAGCTTGCTTAAAACTTCATGGTGGGAAGCCTATTATTAACTCAATTAACTTTGAAGATGGCGAAGAAATTGCTGCAGAACGGATGAAACTTGCCAAAAAATTTGGTGCAGCCGTTGTGGCATTAACCATTGACGAAGTCGGAATGGCAAAAACACCAGAAGATAAGCTACGCATTGCAACAAGATTAGTCGAATTTGCGTGTGATCGTTATGGGTTACCTCAATCTGATTTGATGATTGACCCTTTGACCTTCACCATTGCAACTGGGGTTGAAGACGACCGTAAATTAGGACTTTGGACATTAGAAGGCATCAAAGCCATTCATGACAAATTCCCTGATATTCAAATTGTACTAGGGTTATCGAATATATCCTTTGGATTGAACCCTGCTGCACGTGCTGTATTAAACTCAGTCTTTTTACATCATGCCCAAAAAGCAGGAATGACCGCAGCCATTGTGCATGTTTCAAAAATTCGCCCTTTGCATTTGATTGACAAAGAAGAAATCAAAGTTATTGAAGATCTAATTTTTGATCGTCGTACCGCTGACTATGACCCTTTGAAAAAAGTATTAGAAATCTTTGCTGATCGCAAAGCCTCGCAAGTGGCTGCACGTCCTGTTGCCACCACAATCGAAGAACAGCTGCATGACCGTATCGTTGATGGTAATCGAAAAGGTTTAGAAGATGATCTTAAAAAAGCGATGGAAAAATACGAGCCTTTGGAAATCATTAACACCTTACTTTTAAACGGTATGAAAACCGTTGGTGAGCTTTTCGGTTCTGGAAAAATGCAATTACCATTCGTGTTGCAATCTGCGGAAACGATGAAAGCATCTGTTTCTTTCCTGGAGCCCTTTATGGAAAAAACCGAAGATGAAACCAAAGGCACGATGGTCTTGGCTACCGTCAAAGGGGACGTGCATGATATTGGCAAAAACCTTGTTGATATTATCTTAAGCAATAATGGGTTTAACGTCGTCAATTTGGGTATCAAAGTTCCCGTTGCCGACATGATAACCGCAGCCAAAGAACATAAAGCAGATGCTATTGGCATGTCTGGGTTATTAGTAAAATCCACCGTCATTATGCGTGAAAATCTTGAAGAAATGGCAGAACAAGGGTTGAACGTTCCTGTTTTATTGGGTGGTGCCGCATTAACCCGTGCTTATGTGGAAGATGATTGCTCTGCGGCTTATAGTAAGAATAATGGTCTTGTTGCTTATGCTCGGGATGCGTTCGACGGATTGACCTTGATGGAAAAGATTTCTGAAGGAAATCTTGAAGACTACGTGGCGGCTCAAAAAGTGCAAAATAAACGCCCAAAACGCGCAGCTAAAAAAGAAAAGATCGAAGTTCCGCCGTTAACTCTTGCGGAATCAACTCAACGTCGCCAAGAAATGGCCCCTAAAGAAAATGTTCCAACCCCTCCATTCTGGGGAGCAAAGAAGCTGGAATCAAAGATGAAAGCTATTTTGCCATTTTTAAATGAACGCTCTTTGTATCAATTGCAATGGGGAATGAAAAAGCAAGGAAAAACGTTAGAAGAATTCCTTGAACATGCCAAAGTGGAATTGCGTCCGACCCTGCACAAATTAATTGATATGTGTGAAAAAGAAAATATTTTGCAACCTCAAGCTGTTTATGGCTATTGGAAAGCTGCTGCCTGTGGCGAAGACCTTATTTTATTTGATGAAGATGGGCAAACAGAATTATGTCGTTTTACTTTACCAAGACAACCTGGTGCCAATCGTTTTTGCCTTACCGATTTTGTTCGTGATATAGATGATCCAGTGCGTGACGTTGTTGGATTACAAGTCGTTACCGTAGGACAAAAGGCTTCTGATACCACGCATGTCTGGTTTGAGGAAAATCGTTATCAAGATTACCTTTATTTACATGGGTTATCCGTTGAAATGACCGAAGCAATGGCTGAATACACCCATCAACGGATGCGTTCTGAATTGGGATATATTGGTGAAGATGACCCTGATATGGCTCAATTATTAATGCAGGGCTATCGTGGCTCTCGCTATTCTTTTGGATATCCTGCTTGCCCTAATCTGGAAGATCAAAAGCATATTCTTAAACTGTTAAAAGCTGAGCAAATCGGAATTTCATTATCTGATGAATGGCAATTGCATCCCGAGCAATCAACTTCTGCCTTGGTGCTTTTCCATCCGAAAGCAAAATATTTTATTGTTTAAATTCATATTTAACAATGACTACCCTTGATTTCAGTAAGCATATTTACCTAAGGCACACCATGATATTTTAATATCATGCTTGCTTTTTTTTGACAGAATAGTGATTGATCCTACATCGATTGCTTGATCGTTATGAAAACGTTATTTTCTTCATTATAGAAAATATAGAGTTGTGTTTTATCGTGAAATAATGTGGAGATATCAACCTGATTGATGAAAATAAGTGGCTTATCATTCTCGATAGGCCAAAAGATATCTTGTAACCAGTGTGGTGGTTTTTTCAAATAACGAAAATGTTCTTTAATTTTTTGTTTTAAAGCCAACTCTAATTCCCTTCCAGTTTGATCTGGTATATCAGAAATTAGTTTTTGAAAGTAAGATTCAGGTATTTGTAACCATTTAGGTTGAATTTTAAGATATAAGTCAAAATCACTTTCTGCTGTTTCTGACTTGATAAAGGATATTCCTGTTTTCGTTAAAAATAAAGAAAGTGTATGAGTTGCATTAAGTATGTCACCAGTATTCTTCAAATCTAATGATAATAAATATAAATAGAGCGTTCCTATTTTATCTACATAAGGAGCGATATGAATAGGCGTTGATAATAATTTTTCTAAATCTTGGTTATTATAAAGCTCATCGGTAAATTCAGAAGATGAAATAGAACCTTCTACATAAGCAATAATTATTTCTATTGGAGCGCTTAAAGCAATATTATTTTGGTTTTTAAATGGAATTATATTCATAACAAGATCAGTTATCGTTTATTGTGCATGTTTTCTATAAATAAATCGTTTTTATTATATATTTTTTCATATGAATTAATCTACATTTATGTTTTTTGAAGAGGAAGAACGATATCTTCTGTAATGCCACCAATAATAAATTCCACTAAATTATTTGTCCCTTCTTTTCTTAATAAGATTAACATTTTATCACCTAAGGCAAAGGTTTCATGCCCTTCATCAGGCCTCTCTTGAAAACAAATACGCATCATCGTTTTTTCTTCGTTCATAATGATGTGATAGCTTCCTTTGTACTGTATCACCGCCTCCCCTGTTGCAGCACTGTCAAAAAGAGCCATTTTTACCGCAGGATATTGAGTAAAATCGATATCTATAGGTTGTATCTCAACCGTATCACCCTTTAAAATAGGAACATTTAAATCTACCAACCTGAGATGATCAAACATTAAAAGTATCAGTCTCCCTTCATCTTCTACATCAGGGTTGGGTCCTATAGTCATGATATAACCTGTCGAAACACGAACAATCTCTTCACACCGTGCCATTTCTTCGTCAGACAAGATATATCGCGAATTTTCAGCCATTTCTTTTGCAACATAAGAGAATTCAACGTAGAGTTCATCATTATTAAGCAGATGAGCTTTGACTAGCACCTCTTCCTCTAATCTGGGACACGTGATAATTAATGGTTTTTTAAGTTCAGAGTTTTTTTTAGTTCTAGTAAATAAAATGCTAAAAAACTCTTTAATCAAAGAAAACATGAACTATCCTTCTTAAAATCAAAAAATTGTAATGACATTCTTAAATAACATCTTATATGATAAGAGCTGTTTAGAAATATCAAATAAATATGCTTAATATAAAACAAACATAACATTGATCATCTTTATTTATTTATGATAAATTAGTTCACCTTAATCTTATTTTTATAAGGTTGAGGATTTTCCCTTTGATTTATATATTACTGGCCCTTGAGTTACTTCGACCAGGAATAATATTTTTTGTAATCGAGGTTCGCCATTGGATTTTGTTAGTGTCATTGATCTCGCTGGCAGTGTTGCCCTATTATTATGGGGTGTGCATATGGTGCAAACCGGTGTTCAACGTGCTTTTGGTGCAAGATTAAATCAAATCTTATCAAAAGCATTGCGCAATCGAATCAAAGCTTTTTTTGCTGGGCTTGGAATTACGGCCATTTTACAATCTTCTACAGCAACGGGGTTAATGATTACCAGTTTCACGGCAAATGGTGTAATTGGTTTACCCTCTGCTTTGGCTGTGATGCTTGGCGCGAATGTTGGCACGACATTGATTGTACAGCTTTTATCCTTTGATGTATCCCGTATTGCGCCGTTATTTGTTTTAATTGGTGTGGTTATGTTCAGACGTGGAATAAACACCAGTCGTGATTTAGGCAGGGCCTTTATCGGGCTAGGGTTAATTCTCATTTCCTTACATCAGTTTTTGGATATTTTACAACCTTATACAAACCAACCCTCTTTACGAATGATGTTAGGTAGTATTGCGGACATGCCGCTGGTTTCAGTTGTTATTGCCTTAATTTTAACATGGATTATGCATTCTTCTGTAGCGGTTGTATTATTAATTGCCTCTTTTGCTTCTCATAATGTTATTTCTCCTGAAACCGCTTTTGCAATGGTGATTGGGTCCAATATTGGCACGGCATTAAACCCTGTATTAGAAGGCGCTGGCAAAGACATTGTTTCAAAACGTTTACCCATTGGCAATTTGTTGAACCGTTTAATTGGTGCAACACTGTGTATTTTATTTCTCTCTCAAATAACCAGTTGGTTCATACATTATTACCCCGATATGAGCCGATCTGTTGCGAATTTCCATACATTATTTAATATTGTAACGGCCGCGGTATTTTTGCCCTTTTTAACCCCTTATTCCGCATTTTTAAAACGTATAATGCCACGTCCAAAAGAAGAAAAAATTGAGGACCCCTCTAAACCTATTTACTTGGACAAATCTGCTATTCAACAATCCCCTATGTTGGCTATTGGAAATGCAGTCAGAGAATCTTTACGTTTATGTGATGCATTAGAAAAAATGCTATGTGGTGTTGATAATACGCTCAAAAACACTGCACCTCAAATTGCAAGTGATGCACGCAAACTCTATAATATACTTGATAAATTAACGAGCTCTATTCAAAGCTATGTCACGGCACTTGACCCTGAATCTTTAAATCGACATGAGCTCAACCAAACAGAACGTATTTTGATTTTTTGTACACAAATTGCAAATGCAAGCGATATTCTCAATCGCAATGTCCTACCTACCGTTCAAAAAATGGCCAAACAACGGGTGATTTTACCTGAAGAAATGATGGCTCCTTTAAAAACAATGTTGAAACGCATGCATAAAAACCTACGTATTGCCGCAACATTATTAATAAATGAAGATGAAACTATTGCCCGAAAATTAGCCGAAGAAAAAGATGTCTTTCGCGAAACTGAGGGACAGGCTAATGCTATTTATTATCGCCGTTTACGCGAAGAAACTAAAGATAAAAAGATAGAAATTCTCTATGGTTCCTTTATGTTGGAATTGGCTCGTGATTTAAAACGCATTAATACTCATATCGTTGCTTCTACTGCATATCCTGTCTTGGATCAATCTGGGCTATTATTACCCAGTCGCTTACAACCAGAAGAAACCGAAAGAGAAGAAGAAACAGAGAGGAATGCAACATAAAAATAATAAAAAATCCTTTATATTTTAAAAAGACTTCCTCTTTAAACCCATTTGTTTCTCTGTAGTTGAATTCAAAAAATCAGTGATTATGATGATGTTACATAGCGTGATTTTAATGAAAGTCATTTAATTAATGAAATATTATCCCATGCCAACCCCTGAAACCACCGCACAAGCAGTGGTTTTAGCCAAAGGTGCATTTCCCACTCACCCTATTCCCAGAACTATTTTACAAAATAATCAAGATAAACTGATCTGTTGTGATGGCGCTGCAAATATTTTAGAAGAACAAAAAATTACTCCTCAAGCCATTATTGGGGATTGTGATTCCTTATCCCCGACCAATCAGGTTAAATATCAAAAAATTATTACAAAAATCCCAGAACAAAATACAAACGACTTAACAAAAACTATTCTTTTTTGTGAAACAAAATCTATTCAATCTTTAATTATTTTAGGTGCTACTGGGAAAAGAGAAGATCATACTATTGCAAATATTGCTTTATTAACAAATTATATCCCACGCATTGAAGCGGTTACAATGATTACTGATTTTGGCGTTTTTAATGCTATTCGGCAGCCAAGTATTTTTCAAAGCCAACCAAGGCAGCAAGTTTCTCTGTTCAGCTTATTTCCAACACCAATCACCACAACAAATTTAAAATATCCACTTCACCAACAAAAACATCAATATTGGTGGCAAGGCACATTAAATGAATCTTTAGCAGATGAATTTACAATTGAAGTCGGTGACTCTCTTATTATTTATCGGGCTTTTAAAGAGAATGTATAAATAACTAAATTAAAATTATATTTAATTACTTATTAACAAATTACATTATTCCTTGTTCTTAAAATAGTATACATTAATGAACAGTTATTTTACAATTTTTAACCCATAGTAAAAACCGAAGCTTGATTTAGCCAACAATCCTTTCATTCATTGGGATCAATGATTAAACTGGGTTTATTATAGATTCAATCCTTTCTAAAATACTCAAATAAGGCTTTATTCTTATGAAAATATTCATTGTCTATGCGCATCCTGAACCTCATTCTTTTAATGCTGCCTTAAAAGATACTGCTCAAAAAACGCTTCTTCAACAAGGACATCAAGTGCAAATCTCGGACTTGTATGCAATGAATTGGAAAGCAATAATTGATCAAAAAGATTTTTCGAACAGAAAAAATCAAAATTTTTTAGATATCTCGGTTGAGCAAGAACACCACCATCATTCTCTACATACCGCACCTGATATTAAAGCAGAGCAAGAGAAACTCTTATGGTGTGATGTTTTAATTTTTCAATTTCCTATATGGTGGTTTGGAATGCCTGCTATTTTAAAAGGATGGGTTGATCGGGTCATGAGTCGTGGCTTTGCATATGCAAAAGGAAGAAAATACGATACTGGAATTCTAAAAGGGCGTAAAGCAATGATATGTACTACAACGGGTACAGCCGCAAGCCTCTATGAACCTGATGGTGTTGATGGCGATATAATGCATCTTTTATGGCCAATTCATAATGGTATTTTTCATTATCTTGGGTTTGATGTTATTCCCCCTTATATTGCTTGGATGCCAGGGAATTGCTCTGAAGAAGAACGAAAAGAATATTTATCTGCTTATCAAGAAAGGCTGATCCATTTAGATCAAATTCGAACATTATTCTTTCATCCAAAATCTGATTACGGTCCAGATCAACGATTAAAACCAACAATCAAAGCCAAAACAGGCTTTCAATGGAATCCTCAAGCCAACCAAACCCATGACGAAGCGGCAAGTCAATATACAAAACGTTTAAAATCATAAGAGTATCATAAAGGAATGCTTGTATTATCTTACGTGTTAACTTAGAAATTTTATTCTATTTTTTCTTTCGCTCATCAAAAAAATATATAAAATTGTAATAAAAGATTGATATAAGCAAATTGTTTAATTAAGAGTATATTTTGGACACTTGATTAAAAAAGGATATCTTAATAAAGTGCTGGATAATATGAACTGGATTGATCTGGTTTGCCTTGGAATCGTTATTTTAAGCGCATTATCTGGATTAACCAGAGGCTTTACTCGAGAATTCATCGGCTTATTTGGATGGGTTGCGGCTGCAAGCCTTGCTAATCGTTGGTATCCTGATTTTTCCACGAAAATCACGCCTTATATTACCAATCCAACTTTGGCTGATATAGCTTCCTTTATCATAATCTTTTTATTATGCTGTATTGTAATTAATACGCTTGCCAATTTATTTATTGGTCAAAGTTCAACGCGTTTTTCTTTATTAGGAAGATTAGATCGAATTCTTGGTGCTGCCTGTGGTGCCATCAAAGGATATGCTGGGCTTGCTATTGTGTATATTTTTGGTGGTATTGTTTTCCCATCGGCTCAATGGCCTGATTCTTTACAAGAAAGCAAAGCTGTTCCTTATATTTATCAAGGAGCTGTTTATATCAATGGATTATTACCTAGCTCTATGCAAAGAGATATCTTAGTTCCACAAGTCAAAACTCCAAGAGCAACATATCCTGCCAATACGAATACGAATACAGATCCAAATGAAGTCCCTACTTCAACCCAACACAAGGATAATGATTTAGGGGTTTCTCCAGATTGATAAAACAAGACTATATACTTATCTATAATTTGACTTTCCTCTTAACCACCATGGATTTATCATGACAGTTTCCCCTTTCTCTTCTCATGATCTTAATTTTATTGATGATGACGAATTCCACGAAGAATGTGGTGTTGTTGGTATCTGGACCTCCCAAGATGCTGCATCTTTAACCGCTTTAGGATTACATGCCTTGCAACATCGCGGACAAGAGGCAAGCGGAATTGTGACTTATGATGGTGAGCATTTCCATACACATCGTGGCTTAGGATTAGTAGGTGAAGTCTTTGCCGACCCACAAGTGATAGCACATTTACCAGGGGGAGCCGCCATTGGTCATAATCGTTATGCCACCACTGGGGAAACTCAACTTCGTAATGTTCAACCTTTATATGGTGATTTTGAATTTGGTGGCTTTGCCGTAGCCCATAATGGTAATCTGACCAATGCTCAACTTTTGAAACAATCCCTCGTTCGCAGAGGATGTTTATTCCAATCCAGCACTGATAGTGAAGTTTTCATTCATTTAATTGCAATTTCCTTATACACCAATGTTATTGATCGCTTTATTGATGCCTTAAAACAAGTACAAGGTGCGTATTCCCTTGTTGCTCTTTCCAAAGATATGTTAATTGCTGCCAGAGACCCTTTGGGTGTTCGCCCATTAATTCTAGGGAAGCTCCCACAAAATCAAGATGGTAACTCTTGGGTTGTTGTCAGCGAGAGCTGTGCATTATCAAGCATGGGTGCGGATTTTGTTCGGGATATTGATCCTGGTGAAGTGATTATTATTGATCACAAAGGTGTACGTTCAATTAGACCATTTTCTCAAAACGCATCCAGCCGTTTTTGTATTTTTGAGTATGTTTATTTTGCCAGACCAGATTCTGTTATTGAAAATAAATCTGTTTACATGGCTCGGAAAAAAATTGGTGCAGAACTAGCCAAAGAATGCCACGTTGATGCCGATGTTGTCGTTCCTGTTCCTGATTCTGGTGTTCCTGCCGCCATTGGATATGCTGCTGCCAGTCATATTCCTTTTGAATTGGGAATCATTCGTAGCCATTATATTGGACGTACTTTTATTGAACCCACAGATCAAATCCGCCATTTAGGGGTTAAACTAAAACATTCTACCAATCGTACTATCATTGAAGGAAAGCGCGTTATTCTGATTGACGATTCTATCGTACGCGGAACAACCTCAAAGAAAATTGTTGAAATGGTCAGAGCCGCAGGCGCAACAGAAGTGCATTTACGCATTGCTTCCCCTCCAACTCAACATTCTTGTTTTTATGGAATTGATACCCCTGCCCAAGAAAAATTACTCGCTTATACGCACGATACAGATCAAATGTGTCAATTAATCGGTGCCGATTCACTGGGCTTTATTTCCTCTGATGGTTTATATCGTGCATTAGGAGAGGAAGGAAGAAATAACCAAAACCCTCAATATTGTGATTCGTGCTTTACAGGGGATTATCCGATCTCTTTGACAGATCATGATATGCGATTGGTTAAATCAAAATAAGCAATGTCCCCATCCCTAAAAGGAAAAGTCGCTTTTATTACAGGTGCCAGCCGAGGTATTGGTCAAGCCTGTGCTATTGCATTAGCACAGGCGGGTGCTCATTGTATCATTAGCGCCAGAACGCAAGGGGGGCTAATGCAAACTGATGATATTATTCGATCCCAAGGGGGGAATGCGACTATCTTTCCCCTAGATTTAGGTGGGTATGATTGCTCAAAACAAATTGATCAAATCGGCCCTTCAATTGCAACTCAATTTAATCGTTTAGATATTTTCATTCACGCAGCGTTTCAATATATTCCTTTGACACCCGTCACACAAATTTCAGATGTTGCATGGGGTAAAAATATACAAGCCAACCTGTCCAGTTGCAGACAATTAATCCGCACATTATCCCCTCTTTTATGTGCAACCCCTCATGCAAATGCTATTTTTTTACAGACAATTATCGCTTCGGCAAATCCTTTCGGATATCCTGTTGCCGCTATACAAGCGGCGATTAGTGCCATGTTAGAATGTTGGCAACAAGAGATTGCGCAACTTTCTACTTTAAAGATACATTATCTTCTTCCCACACCTACCAACACATTATTAAGGCAATCTTTTTTCCCAGCAGAAGATAAACAAAAATTAAATACTCCTGAACAAACTGCCAAAGAAATTCTCTCTTTGCTCCATATATAACAAGCATCATTTTTTTATTTTAAATAAAATTTTAAAAATTATTGACTTTTTTTATAACTTAGAAGAAAATAATAGATCTGGTGCAACAAATGGCAAAGCCAATATATGAAATAATCATTAATTTTTAAGAGTAGAAAGGAGGATGAAACATGCATTTATTACATCGTTTCCTCTACGGAACCATTCTAGGTTCCTTAATTATTTGGACTATTTATCTATTAACCATAGATTTTTATTCTCTCTTTTTTGCTTCTTATCAGTCCAAGCATATCATTTATGCCCCATTCCTAGGGAATGGCTTCAGTTTGCATTTTTTTATAACCATTAATCTGGCAACGTTATTACTGATCTCTTGCTCTGCATTAATAACTCAATTTAAAAATACCAAGATTCTTCCTTGGTCTTTATATCATTTAAAGCACTCTGAAGAAAAATTTAAAGCTTGATTCTATATAATTTTGTTGCGTTTGATAAAATCACCAAAACATTTTATAATTTTATAAAATGCAACAAATAAAATTAAAAATACTGTAACAAAACTGTTTTTATCTTATTTCACTAAAAAGTTTAAAAGTTTTAACATTTCTGATATGAATTGATTGTTCTATTGCAACATACAGCAATTCATGCCTAAAAGTTAATCGATTAATTTAAGTTAAAAAATGAAGTATTTTGTTATTTATTCAGACCAAAAACCACAAGATTTAGAAGATTTTAACCAAAATAATCAACATCTTGCTATTGATATTCTTCCTATATCAGCCCCCTCTTCTGATCCCAATTTGCGCGATCAATTATTAAAAGATAAAATAATCACTGCCAATAATATATATGATGCTACGAATCTTGCTTTTACTAAAGCTCATATTTCATTATGGAAACAAGCTATTGAAACACAATCTCCCATTACTGTTTTCGAAGCAAATGCAGTCACGCATAAAGATTTTTTAACACATCAAGAACATTCTTTATCTGCACATACAGATTACGATTTAATGGTCTGGGGATATAACCTCAACTGGAATCCTTGTTTACAACTGATGCCTTGTTTACCTAATGTTATTTATACTTTCACGGCAAGTTGTGAAGAGGATTTTGGCAAAATCAATAATGAATTAATTGATGCTCCACTTTACCAAAAAAGTGATTTAGAAACGATTCAAACAATCAAAGCACTATCTTTTGCAAGCCTTGGCTGTTATACGCTTTCTGTCAAAGGTGCCAAACAGCTCTTAGAAAAAGCAACCCATATTGATAAAGAAACCGCTCCATCTTATCAAGAAACCCCACATGGCACTAATTTTTACGTTTTCAATCCCACTCCACCAAGAGAGAATATATCTTTAGATATCGAAGTTAACCGTCATATTGAACCATTAAATGTATATTTGACCGTTCCTATGTTGGCGGTATTGCCTACCAACACAGCGTCTGAACTCTAAAACAGATTCCTTTAATATTGCGTAAAGACAAGGATGTATTCTAAAAATATATTACTTTACATCCTATAAAGTTTCTTATTTAATCAAACGCAATATTAAAATATATAAATCACTTTTTAGAGGAACGTATGAATCTCCATCAAATTATTCATCAACGCTATGCAACAAAAAAATATAATCCAAATAAAAAAATACCCGAAGATCAAATTGAACAATTGATTGAATTATTACAATATTCACCAACATCTATTAATTCCCAACCTTACCATTTTATCCTCTCAGGCACCCCTACTGGAAAAAACCGCATTGCTTCTTCAATGAAATCTGACGGTTTTATCTATAACCACGACAAAGTCATTAATGCGTCCCATACTGTTGTTATTTGTTCTAAAACCACGATTGACCGAACGTATCTAAGCAAAACTTTAGAAAAAGCATTTCATGATGGTCGCGTTGAATCTCTTGAAAAAGTTGAACAAATGGTCAATCAATATATGGGCTTTGTTAATCGTCATAATAATGTTGAAAAAGATGCCCAAAGCTGGATGGGAAAACAATGTTATATTGCCCTAGGGAACTTGCTATTAGGTGCCGCAGCCTTGGGGATTGATGCAACCCCTATTGAAGGGTTTGACAATAAAATCTTAGATAAAGAATTTGACTTAACCCAACAAGGTTTGATGAGTTTAGTCGTCGTTACCCTAGGGTATCGTGCTGACGATGATATTTATGCTAAATTACCCAAATCTCGTTTATCCAAAGAAGATCTTTTTACTTTTTGTTAATTTAGTCTCTTTTAAAAGGGCGATCTCGCCCTTTCTTTGATATTTATTACTATTTTCTTTATCATGTAAAAATATAAATCTATCTCATTTCATTTTTATATTGCACTAATTGCCTTAAATTCAAGCTCTACATCATTCTGAAATATTTTTTACCAACCATAAAGGAGTTCAGCTATGATTCATCTCTTTGAACCTCTATCTATTGGCCCATTACAGCTTGAGAATCGTATTATCATTCCCCCTATGTGCCAATATAGTGCTCAAGATGGAAAAATGACAGATTGGCACCGTATTCATATTGGCAGTATGCTTCAATCTGGTGCGGGTTTATTTATTATAGAAGCAACCGCAATTTCCCCAGAAGGACGGATTTCACCCTATTGTGTCGGGTTATGGTCAGATGAAACACAACAAGCAATGGCCAATGTTTTAAACTCTGTAAAACAATATTCTTCAATGCCCATTGCGATTCAATTGGCACATGCAGGACGCAAAGCATCTACATATGAGCCTTGGAAAGCAGAGGAACAAGGGGAGCGTTTTATTCCCAAATCAAACCCCCTAAGTTGGGAGACTATTGCCCCCTCTGCTATTTCTTTTTTACCAGATGACCCAGCTCCCACGGCGATGTCTCTTGATGAAATTGACAGAATTAAAAAGGCATTTATAAATGCTGCAAAACGATCAGAAATATTGGGACTTGATGGTATTGAAATTCATATGGCACATGGATATTTGTTACATGAATTCTTATCTCCTCTATCTAACCACCGACAAGATGAATATGGTGGAACATTAGAAAAGCGAATGCGCTTTCCATTAGAAATTTATAAAGCTGTACGTCAGGCAGTTTCAAATCATATTCCAATTTGGGTGCGAATTTCTGCCACAGATTGGGCTGATGGTGGATGGAATATAGAAGAATCGATAATTTTCTGTAAAGCACTCAAAGAGCTCGGTTGCCCAATCATCCATGTTTCTACTGCTGGGTTAAGCTCAAAACAAAAAATACCTGCTGGTCCAGGATTTCAAATCGGATTTTCACAACAAATACGAGAGCAAGCCAATATTCCAACCATTGCTGTTGGATTAATTCATGAGCCAGAACAAGCCGAAACCATTCTTGCCAGTAAACAGGCTGATGCGGTTGCAATTGGACGTGCTATTCTTTTTAACCCTCATTGGCCATGGATAGCTGCCAGTAAATTAAATCGTAAAATTACCACTGCCCCACAATATTGGCGTGGAAAAGTAAATTATAAACTCGATATTTTTAAAAAATAAGGAATATAAATATAAAAGGTAGTAACTCCTTCTTTATCCAACTAAAGTGGATAACCTTTAATATCATTATACTAATATTTTAACCTAAAAAAACAGCCCTTAAAAAGGCTGTTTTTAAAAATCAATCTCTAATCTTATCTAAATTAGATTTTAGAAGGCGAAAGTAACATACAAGATGATAATTTTTGACAAGCATTTTGTGCTGCATCTTTACTTAACCCTGTAACCCTTGCACGATAAAGTTTATTTTTTCCAACTTGAACAGCTTGCACTTGTTGAGAACCAGCATGCAATGATGCCTTACTTTTCGCTTTTCCTGCAGCACTTTGTGCTTGTGAAGAAGATGCAAATGCCCCCACTTGAATACCCCATCCTCCAGAAGCCGTGACATTACTTGCTCTTGTAGCCGTAACAGCTTTCCTTGTATTAGAAGAAACACGATAAGATACAGGTTGATAATAACGACTACTATTTCCAATAGGAGCCGAAGCAACTTGCATTGGTTGCTGTGCAGAAGGAATAATGATCGGTGCTTCTTGAGAGGCAACAGCTACAGGTGCCGCTTTATATCCTCTGGACGCCCAAATAGATTTAATATCTTGGCGCGTTTCTGTTTGTGCAGTCACTGTATTAGGTTGACGGTCAAAACTTTTCCACTGCGTTGGATATCCTGTTGCTATATTTCGTCTTGTTTGTTGAGCAGAAGCAACATTACGTCCTGCATTCCCTAAACTTTGACCATTCAAGCTTTCTGTTGTCCCTGTATCCACTCGGTTTAAACTAGCAACATTCAAATTATCAGCAGACTGCCCCCCGCCATTCATACGATTAGCCCAAGCTTGTTGCACAGAATTTGCCTGTGGTGACAAAGCCAGCTGACGAGAAGAAGAAGGTTGAGCAGCAGAAGCATAAAGTGCAGGGTCAACCCCAGAACCTAAGCTATGACTTTCAACTAATAAATCTGCCTGCGAACGACGTTGAGGGCTTACTCCTTGAATCTTAGGACCAATTGACGCTACATAACGCCGTGTTTCCAAAGGTAAAGTTCTATTTCTTGTTAAAAAATCATCCAAACGTCCTGGACCACCATTATACGCAGCCAAGAATCCAGGAGATCCATAAATATCATACATTTGACGAATATATGCTGCACCCGCGGCAATATTATCATGAGGATCATACGCATCATCGCCTAAATTATAGGCAATCTTTAACTCATCATATGTCGGTGGCATTAACTGCATTAACCCCATAGCCCCAGGACCAGAGGTGGCAAAAGAATTTCCACCAGATTCTTGCTTCATTACAGCACGAATCCAAGCTTCAGGAACATCAAAACGTTTAGATGCCTCACGAATATAAGGTCCCCAAGGATCACTGGGTGGACCAGGAGGCGCATAATAAGAACGTGCACGGGCTTTATAATTCGCAACTTCTTGTGCAATAGGTAATTGTTGTGGACGAGGAGTGGACGAACAGGCTGCAACCAAAGCTGCTAAACCACTGACGCTTCCTAAGCGTAATATTAAGGCAGTTGACGATTTCATGGACAATTTACTCGTGATCTTTTTTTGACACCAAACAAATGAAAATTGTAACAATTTGCTTTTTAAATGCGCCATAATGCCTCTACCTAAAAATATTTATTTGGAAGTCAAATCTTTATTT
>JAEBDU010012119.1:143136-164139 GCA_016802625.1 Heliconius numata
TATTTTCATCGCCATTCTTATATAAATCCCTAAGAACTATATAAGCATCACCGTCTCCTTTTTGACCTGCTAAGTCATATAAATAAATTGCTTTATTCATGTCCTTTGAAACCCCCAGTCCCTTTTGATAGCATTTCGCTAGGTTTGCTATCCCCAACGCATATCCTTGGTTGGCTGATTTCTCGTATAAGTCTTTCGCTTTGTAATAGTTCTTTTCAAATCCATATTTACCTTCTGAATATGCTTTACCAACGATATTTTGCATTCTTGGATCTCCCTCATCAACGAGTTTATTCATCCAAAGGAGCATCTTTTCTTTACTTGATGGAAGATCAACCTTATTCAACAAATGATCTGTTAAATATCCCTCAGAAGCCATCATGTACCATTTTAAAAGTCGATATTGTGCCTTTACAAACCCTTGCTTTGCTGATTTTATTAACAATAATTCTGCATTTTTATCATAATAACTTTTATTAACCAAATATCCCATAGCAAGATTATACTCAGCTTCAGGATCCCCAGTTTTTGCTTTTTCAACAGCTCCCTTTAAGCTTTCATATTTTTTTGCTGCCTCTGCATCTCCAATATCAGTCTCTTTTTTATAGCTTTCAAGCCTATATTCTATTATTGTTCATCAGAACTTACAAACAATACAAAACACTTAATCTCTAAAATTAACTGTGAATTTAGTAATATTTTCTTTAATGAATTTAAATTATAAATAATTATTTTTTCAACATATCCTCAAATTTACTTAAAGTATTAAAGCCATTTATATAATGCAATAAATTGAAAATAAACTTTTAATATTAAGACATACTCCAATCATTTCACGTAGAATTTTGATTGATTTACGTTTGACTTAAACCCTCATTCACACATATATTAAAATATATTCAACATTTTAATAACACATATAATATTACGGTATACTAGCAATGCTTCAAAGCTTATTAATGCTTATTGTTAAAAACGAAGAAAATGACATTCTTGAATGGATATGTCATCATTCTCTTATTGGTTTTGAAAAAATTGTTATTTATGATAATGAATCTACTGATCGCACTGCAGAAATCATTCAAGAAGCAAGTCAGCACTTTCCTGTAGAATACATGCTGTGGAAAGATGACATGGCTCCTATTTTAGGTCTCACAAAACAAGGTGCAGCTTATTCACATGCGATTGAAAAATACCGTAATTCAACAAAATGGATGTGTTTTTTAGACGGTGATGAATTCCTTATTCCTCCTAAAAATGAGACATTAAATGATCTTTTAAATCGAATGTCATCCCATCGTTCTTTTGGATTAAATTGGATTATTTATGGTTCTTCTCATTTAGAAACATCTCAAAATCGTCTCGTACTTGAAGCTTTTGTATTAAGAAGTGATTATTCTTTTGGCCCTAATAGTCATGTTAAAATGTTTTTTCAACCAACTTTTGCGCAACGTGTTGTTAATCCACACTTTGTTGATGTAGGAGAACCCGCTGTTAATCTTGACGAAAAAGAAATACAATGGTCTCAAGAAGGGGTTGTTAAATCTGACACTATTTACCAAGGAAATTGGCGCCTACATCATTATATTATAAGAAGTAAAGAACATTGGGAGCGTAGAGTAAAAAGAAAACAACCAGGTGGAAGTGTCAGAGAGTGGGAGACATTCAAAGCTCACGATCGAAATGATATTATCGATTATGCTGCTTATACATCTGCGTGCAGCGTGTGGGAACAATTATCAAAGTTAGGAAAAAAATATAAAGAAGTTCCAAAAGTTCCTGAAAAATACAAAGATCCAGTATTATATTCAAACTCTATACGTTGTTTTGTCGATACCATTACTCTCAAAAAAATAAGTGGTTGGGCCCATAATGAATTATTAAATGACCCAATTAGCTTATCTTTTTATATCAATGACACTTTCATTATATCCTTACAATGTAATTTGTCTCGTCCTGATGTAAAACATTCTTTAACAAACAAAGAACACGTAGGTTTTTCTTATGATCTTCAATTTGAATATTTAGATGAAATAGAATATTATTTAACTATTCGAGATCAAAATAATCATATCGTAAATTTTTATATTAATGGTCAAAGCTTCGATAAACATTTACTAATCAATACAGAGATGTCTAACATAATTGAACAATTAAATAGTATAAAAAAAAACAATTAAATGATATTAATAAAAACACATCTAATATAACTGAACAACTAGTTATTGTGAAAGATGATTTATTAAATGAAATAAATACAAAAAATCAAGAACAAAAAAAACAGCTTAAAATAATAGCTGCTTTAATATTTGTTTTATGTATCTTATGTATTTTACATATATTTTATTAATTATATTATTAAAAAATTTATAACATATGTGTTTTAAAAATAATCAATTTTTAGGTATTTTCGCAGTTATTATTGCTGCCTGTTTATGGGGAACCACGGGGGTAAGTGCTTCTTTTGCCCCTGATGTCAGTCCTATTGCTATTGGATCAATGGCTATGGGGGTTGGGGGACTATTACAAACAGTCATTGCGGCCAAAGTTATTCGTTCTTACCGATTTAACTTGTTTCGACAATGGCCCTATATATTATGTGGAGGTCTTGCCGTTGCAATTTATCCTTTAGTTTTTTATGCTTCTATGCGTATGGCTGGGGTAACAATTGGAACTGTTGTTTCCATTGGATCGGCTCCTCTTTTATCTGCCGTTATAGAAGCCATCATGGAAAAAGCAAAATTTTCTATACAATGGATAATCGGGGCAAGCCTGGGAATTATTGGTATTGCCTGTCTTTCTCTATCTGGACAAGAACATACGGTTAATCAAGCGCAACATCCTCATCTTCTTTTGGGGGTGGGTTTAGCTTTGTTGGCAGGGTTAACTTATGCACTTTATTCTTGGGTTGCGCGTTATTTAATGCAAAAATCTATTCCTTCCAAAGCAGCAATGGGGGCTGTTTTTGGAATTGGTGGAATTTTATTAATACCTGTTTTACTTATGACGGGCAGCGCCTTTTTATCCTCTTGGGGAAATGCAGCTGTTGGTATTTATATGGCCTTTATCCCCATGTTTTTAGGGTATATTTGTTTTGGATATGGACTAGCCAGAATTGCTGCCAGCACTGCCATCACCATTACTTTGCTAGAACCCATTGTTGCTGCTTTACTTGCAGTTATCATTATTAAAGAGCATTTATCTGGATTGGGATGGTTTGGTGTTGCTTTGGTCTTTGCCTGTTTAGTTTTTGTGATCGTACCATCACCAAAAAAATCTAATAAGCACTCTTAAAATAATAGGTTTTAATAATCTACATAAACACATCATTTATAGTTCACTGTAAAATTATTTTCTTTTTCGTTACGTTATTTTTTATTATAAATAAAAAGCTTTAATATCATTCTAAGGAATAAATTATGAAAAAAATAATATACGCTTTCTTTGTCACAATGAGTTTAGTCGGTTCTATTGGGTACAGTCATGCACAAACCAACGATACATTTAAACAAATAGAAACACTTGCCAATAATGGCAATATAGAAGCCCAATATAACTTAGGGCTTATGTATCAAAGAGGGTTTAATGTAGAACAAGACGACAAAAAAGCCATGGAATGGTACACCAAAGCAGCTGATAAAGGATTACCACAAGCACAGAATAATCTTGGCATGTTGTATAAAAATGGTCAAGGCGTTCCCCAAGATTATCAAAAAGCTCGTGAATGGTTTAACAAAGCGGCTCAACAAGAAAATGCAGCCGCTCAAGCAAATCTTGGGCTTTTATATGCAAAAGGTCTGGGTGTAGAAAAAGACACTAAAAAAGCAGCAGATTATTTTAAACAAGCATGTGCAAATAAAAATCGCAAAGCTTGTCAACTTTATGAACAAATCAATAAATAAAATTTCTTTGAATGTATCTTTAAAACACATATTTTTTTAATAAGATAACAAAGATGCATTCAAGAAATAAAATATAACATTCATTTTTAATAAGATTAATGAATCCTCTGAAATTTTGGACAAAAAATCATGAACAAAGTCATTTATACCCTAATTTTAACCACAGGACTTACTTGTTTTACACATCAAATTTATGCACAAACCTCTCAAGATTTTGCAAAAATTGAACAAGCTGCAAAGAGCGGAAATCCAACTGCACAATATAATCTTGGGATTATATATGAAAAAGGTATAGGTGTTCAAAAAGATAATTCTAAAGCAATAGAATGGTATATAAAAGCGGCCGATCAAGGAAATGTAAAAGCTCAAACAAATCTGGGGTTTATCTATTCCCATGGGGAAGGCGTTCCTGTAGACTACCAAAAAGCAGCCGAATATTATACAAAGGCAGCCAATAAAGGGTATGCAATGGCTCAATCAAACCTTGGGGCATTATATAGTAATGGCAAGGGTGTCCCTCAAGATTATCAAAAAGCCATCGAATGGTATAATAAAGCAGCAAAACAAGGCTATGGTGGCGCTTATTTCAACCTTGCATTAATATATGGTAAAGGCACAGGCGTTCCTCAGGATTATCAAAAAGGCGAAGAATTAATGAAGCAAGGATGTTTACATAAAGATCAAAATTCATGTGAATTTTATGAAAAATTACAAAAAAACAAACAACAACAGCAACAATAATAAGCATTTTACAGATATTTATATATAAATATCTGTAAATTACCATACACTATTCCCCCGTCTGTATCGCATAATCAGAAAGCGGATGATGTTGATGAATAACATTTTTTTTCAATAAATAATCCATAAAATTCTGAATTTTAGATGAATTTATTTTCCCTGGGTCTTTAACCATAAAAGGCAACGTGGCTTGCCATGCAGCTTTATTTAATGGCGTATTTAACTCTGGATGATCTTGAATGGCTTTTTGAAAAACTTCATTCGAATGAGTTTGTAAATATTCATTTCCTTCTTTCAAAGCCTGCATAAATCGAGCGATTTTTGGATCTTTGGCTTTATCAGGTCGTGCAACAAAAATTAATTCATCATAATCTGGAACACCATATTTTTCAGGATAAAAGAAAGAAACAGGGAATTGACGTTGATGCAAATCAATTAATTCATAATTACGTCCAGCACCAATAACACCATCAACAGCACCCGTCATTAACGCTTGTTCCAATTGAAAATTCACATTAATTAATTGTACATCAGACAAAGAAAGTCCAACACTTTCTAACATAGTACCTAAAATAGCATGCTGATCGCCTGCAATAGCAACACCTATTTTTTTTCCTTTTAATTCTTTTAACGATTTTATATTCCCATTGGTAATTAACGTATCCAAAGGTTGATTTAACAAAGAACCGACTTGCACCAAAGGAATATGTTGATCCACCAACATACCAAGTTGAATAGGATAAGAAATTGCCAGATCCCCTTGCCCCGCAGCAACCAATCTTGGCGGTGCACTGGGATCAGCAGGCGCAATCAACTCTACATCCAACCCATGTCGTTGAAACGCCCCACTATATTGCGCAGCCAATAAAGATTGATGTCCCGCATTTAAAAACCAATCTAAAATCACCGTGACTTTATCATTGGCATGAGCAAGAGCACTGGATGAACACCCAACCACAATCATTAAAACAAACAATAAGCGATTTATTTTGAGCATGGCTCTTATCCTAATAATTAACATATAAAATTTTCAACCAATCCAAAAGCATTCTTAAACCCAAACCTAAAACAGCAAGATTGATTGCGAATGCTGCCATAAAGGCAATCATCAAAATTATATGTGATATTGCCAAAACAATATAGATATAAACAGGTCGACAGTTACTCATCTTTGCCAAAATAAAAGCAAATATTGTGCTATGAATTTTAATATATTGATCCATTATAAAATCAAAAATAATTAACATTTACATTTATAATCTCTAAAACGCCGTTGTCATGGTTAACATCGTTGCAAATCCACCGCCAATATAATAATAAGGCGATGATCCAGGAATAGACGTACCATACTTCCCAGTTGTGGTTTTGGCATTACTGGTTGGACTGGAAACACCAGAAAGATATTTTTGATCGGTAATATTGATAAAATTCATCCGAATTTGAGGATGCTTCATAAATCCATAACTATCAAAGCGATACCCAATTGCCACATTCCCCGTTGCAAAAGATCCAATAGATTCATCATTCATAAAAGTGGCATATTGTTTGCCAACCATTTTAACATTACCATTAGCAAAAAAATGTCCATCATCATAGGTTAATCCAACTGCAAATTGCCAAGGGGGACTACGCACAGCTTGTTTTCCTTTGGTAGGGAGTAAATCGCCATAACTGCGTAAATCATTATCCATTCGAGTGTATAAATACTCACCAGAAACATAAGGGCTGAAATGATGCCAAGGTTTTAACCCTATCTCTGCATCCACCCCACGAGATGTTTGACCACCAGCATTAATACTGGACCCAACCCAAGCCCCATTTTCTCTTAAAACAGTTGAAATCAATCGATTGGTATAATTGTAATTAAAGAACGTAATACTGCCTAAAAAGCGGGGTCCATTATACCGATACCCTAATTCTTCTTCGATTGAATATTCTGGCTTTAAATGATTGGTCCCAGCCTGAGCCAAATCCCCAGTATTGGGATCATAGGTATTAAATAAAGTAGATTTATGGGGAACTGCAAAATTTGTATTCACACTGGCAAAAATCTGATGTTCCTTGGTAAATTGATACCGCATACCAATTCTTGGCAAAGGTTTAGACACATTGTCTCCTGTTCGATATTGTGGACCTGGAAGTTGATTCCAACCAGAACGATTCAAAAAGACCTGTTTAAAACCAGCATCAATAAATAGTTTTTCATCCATAAAATTCATATGATCGCCAAGAAAAATAGCATTAACTTGGGTAATCGTATGCGTATTTTGTCCAAATAGCTCTTGCCCATCAGGAAGATGGATATTTTGATGCGAACCACTCCACAAATCCCAAGGCTGTCCATTTGATGAAACGGGGGTAAAGGGTTGCGTAACGGTATCATCAGAGTAATCATACCAATATCCCAACACCAAATCATGATGTTTTAAATTTAAATGTAAACTTGGGGTAAAACCTGAACGATACGTCCGTTGATACCATCCCCCCATTACTGTGGCCATTCCATCCTCTGCGCCAGGAAGCGTTACCTTCCCATGAACGGATTGAGTTCCTTGCCACAGCCCCTCTTCATTTAACACAGTACCATAAGGCGAATTCCCATATCCATATTGAAAATAAGGGGTGACTTTAAATTGCAAATGATCTGTTAATGTAAATTGAGATGGTGCAGCAACATAAACTTGTTGGAACGTTTGTTGATAAAGTTTCCAATAGTTACTATTATCAATGGCTGTTTTATCCCATGTTCCAGAATAATTATTCCCATTTCCAGCCCCGTCGTTGATCCATTGCGCTTTTGTTGGGGTATAATAACTGCTGGTAATGGCATAATTCCAATCCCCAAGAAGGGAAATATGATTATCATTTCCCCATTCTTTAAGAAATTTAAAATCAATATGATGCCGATGATCGTATCCAGGTCCTCGCCAGTTATTCCCCCCTGTATAGGAATAAGAAATAAATCCTTTGACCCCTGTTTTTCCAATTTCCCCTGTATCTATTCGTGCAAATGCACGCCCAGTATGATGAGAGCCATAGGAAATTTCTGATATTCCGCCGAAACGATCGGCTGGATCTCGTAATTTTAAATTAACAACACCCCCTGCTGCATTATAGACAGGACTATCCAAATCAGGGCTGCCTTGGGCCAAAGAAATATTTTGTAGATTTTGGCTATCTACAAATTGGTTTAAATATCCAAACCCATCAGACACATCATTTAAAGGCATACCTTCCATCACATAGCCAATAGAATTTCCAGTCATTCCTCGCACAGTGATATCATTTTGTGAAGATATTCCAAAAGGGTCAGAAGTTGAAACATTCGCCCCTGGCAACATGCTAAGCAAATTAAAAACATTAGAGGTCGGAGCCTGCATTTGAATATAATCTTGCGAAATATTACTGACAGACTTATTCGCTATTTCAGCTTGTATTAGTCCGCCACCAGCTTGTTTTCCCGCATAACCATAGGCCGTTTTATACCCAGGATTTTTCCCTCGGACGACGATTTGCTCGCCTCTATTTGTAATATTTCGTGTTGTTGTTTCTTTTTGAGTTACCGCAGATGTTGTTGCTGTGGAAGCCTGCGCGTGTGATTTTTCGGTTATATATAAAGAGATAATAAAGATAAAAGAAGCCTGTGAAAATATAGAAAATCGTATCGTCATCTATTCCTCTCCCTTCGCTGGCATGATCCAAATCAGGTTCTACGGGTGTATTCTCAGCCCTCATAAAAGGGGCACCCCGGTTAGTACAAATTGTGCAAAATTTATTACTATATTTCTTTTTATTTGAAAAGAGCTTTTATTCATCCCATTTTTCATTATGTAAGAAATAATGATTTACGTCTAAGAAATCTGCATTTCTCTGTAATGAATCAGCGATAACAACCAAACATGAAATTGCTGCAATAATCTCCATTCTAACAGCCAAATTTGGCTCTGTTTTTTCTCGATTTTTAAGCCTTCGAATAGCACTATGTGCTATTACAACCGTCATCCCATAAGTTTTTGTCATATTAAACTTTGAAATACGTCTTAGCACAACTTGCAGCAAAATTTTAATATCTTTTGTAACAATATCATCGGCAACCATCGCTCTTAAGCGCAAAACGCCCAAACCAATCATCATGACTGCCAACGCTCCAAAATGATAAGCTTGAACGATTTTAGTATTTTTTGTCGTATTTAATTGACGCATCATCACAACCAACAACTCAGACGTTTGAAACAACCAAACCCGCGGATTAGGCTTTAATGTTGTTGGTAAGGAACGCATATTTTTAAGTAAAGTTTGTCGTAAATGTAAACGTGTATTAATCGGGCTATAAGGATAAAAAATTCGAAATGATACAATTGAAAAAATAATTCCCATAAATAACGAAAGAGCATTATTTAAAAAAGTTATTTCGTCTAAGCGAGTACCATTTACGAGAGAAACCATATAGGGCAAGTATGAAGAGTAAGAAGATGAAACTGAAGAAATTTTAGGATTTCCAATTCCTAACCCCCCAATCATAGTGGGAATAAACAATACAACCCACAACATTTCAATATCACTGACCGCAGGGATACAATAAAAAACTAAAATCCAGCCAACAAATAATGCCCAAATTGATCCTTTGAACCATCCTGTAGTACTTGCAGATGGATTTTCAAATAAACAAAAACGGGCGCACCCTACCCCCGTTAAAGCAGCAGCAGCCCCCCCTTTATCCCAACCAGTAATATACCACATAAAACAAGCTAACAGCATTGCCATCAATGTTCTGATCGCATTTTTCCACGCCAAATCAGGATTTAAAGGTGGATTTACATGAAATTTAAAATGGTCATTCATAAATGGATGCGTACTTTTATAGTATTCTTCCAAAGTTACTTGTAATTCACCTAACAGCTCACTAAGGCTACGAAATAAAATACGATCATTAAAAATTGCTGTTTTTTGTTTTTCTTGCTCTTCTATAGAACCTGTATAGATTTGAGGATAAAAACTATCTGTAATACGTTGTCGACATTCCCACCTTAACTTATTTAATCGTCTTTGTTCATGTTGAAAATCTTGTTCTTGTTCAATTCTATTAATTAATTTATCCAAACGATCCTGAACTAAAGGTATGATGCTTGGGAACTCTCTAGTAATATTTTTAAAATGAGACATTTGAGTAACCAAAGTCATCCCTTTGGTTAAAACAGCGGTCACAGAAAAAAGCGCTGCATGAGCGTGATCCCCTGTATGATCATTGCCTTTCATTTCAATTTGTCTGAATTCAATCAGGTTATTAAAATTAATAATCGATGTGAATAATTCTTGGGATTGAACAATTGCCTTTTCATCACCTTTGATCATTTTTGAAATCGAATGTAATGTTCCTTTAATCGCAAATAAAAGACTTTCATTAAGCTGTTTTCGCGCATTCGTATCAATATTTACATCAAAGAAGCGTCCTACAATACTATCACAAAAAACCCCCAATAAAATATAAGTCCCCCTTGACACTGCCATCATAAAAATACCATTCGGATTGTCAACAGAACCAAATGCAATAATTGCACAAGTATACCCTGCCAATACCATTCCATATGCTTTAAAACTTTGTAAATAAGTACCAAACCAAACACATACAGCAACAAATAATGAAACCAAAATATCAAATAAAACTGCTTGTTGGGGAAATACTGCAACAAAAAATACTGCTGTAATAGCACCAAATACAGTGCCTACGGCTCGCCATTTAGCTTTGGATATTGTTTCTCCACGCGAACCATAACGTGCACAAATCCACACCGTCATTGGCGCCCATTTAGGGCTATCTAATTCCAACCATAATGCAATCGTTAACGCTAAAAATGACGCAATCGTAGTCCGTAATGCAAATAATAACGCCGAGTTAGAAGGCGCATATATCCAACGAAAAGAATGTATAAAATCTTTACGTAATATTAAATGTCTTTCCATCCAAGATGTGACAGTTTGAAATCTGACCACAGGATACCTTATAGAATAAAAACTCAAAAAATATGATTTACAAAATTATAACAAAACGATCCTTATTTATTCTTTTTTTATAAACACATCAAATATTAAATGATGATGTTTTAATAAAATAACATCTTATAAGATTTTACCCTTTAAAAGGATGCATTCTTTTCTAAAACATAAATCATAATAATCAATGCTGAAATTACTGCGTTAATCTCCATGCGAACTGCTAAATTTCGTTCTCTTGCTTCCACGTTGGCGAAATCTTGTTATTGCACGATTGGCAATCACAACTGTCTGCGCATGATCCCCTATATGCCCTGTTCCTTTCAACTCTATTTCTCTAAATTCACCATGATAATTCAAAGAAATAATCAAAGTTAAAATTTTATCAGATTCAGCTACAATCCAACTTTTCCCATCAATAATCCGAATCACTGAAGCTAAGGCCCCTTCAACCACTATTCTTAGGGCATTATTCATTTTTTGATGTACATAATGATATATATTCATTTCAAAGAAACGAGCGACTAAATTCTCAACAAAAATCCCTAAGATAAAATAACTTCTCCTGGACATGACTATCATAAATATCGTGTTTGGATCGGCAACAGAAGCAAATAAAACAATCGTACAGCTAAAACCCTGCAATTGACCAACCAAAGGATAAAAAATGTCGTGTGCAACTCGCAAACCAACAGCATAGCAAAACCCACAACGCAGCCGTTATTTCAAATAATAATAATTCCTAAGAAAAACTTGCCATAATGCATAATACTGCAACAATACCGACAAGATTTCCCAACACAACCCAATTTGCCTTGGATAAAATTCTCCACGCAAAGAATTTTGAGTGACAACCCAAATAGACATAATCGCCCGACGTGGGCTGTCCATTTCCATCCATAATGCAATGGCCAAAGCAATATAAAACGTAAGAATAGTGCGAAAAACAAAAATTAATGTTGCTTTAGAAGGACAAAATAACCAACGTCATTTTTCAAAAAATCCAAATTGAACAAAACTGCCTTGCTTGATCGCACTGAATTAACTTTATAATTCATCACAAAAGATCAAAATTACTCGATTTATTAAAAAAAATTAAATACATATTAAAATAAAGCAACCTATTAAATGAATGGGCATTGTTCAATTCACCCTTATAATACGTTCGAAAATATGGTTAATCATGCTGTTTTAAATGCACTTCTGGACCCAAAAGATCAGAATCATCTTTTTTCCCTGTTTGTATCTTCACTTGATTCATCGTCCCTTGTACATATCTGGCTTGCAATCCATGATTGGCTTGAATAAAAAGGCGATCAAGGGTTAAATTTTGAATCAAAGCTTCTGGCAAACCACTTAATATCACAGAATGATCTGCACCTATTGCTTTAATATCTCTTAAAGAAATATCATGAATCAAAGGCGTTAATGGAGTGATTTTTTCTTTTTGTAAAACCTTCGTAAAAGATTGTTTTTGATTCTTAACAACATTATAACTCGAAGTAATAATAATTGGGTTTTTAACATTTTCCATTAAGATATAACGTGCAAAAATAGGTCCAATCATATTGCCTCGGTCCCTTTGGGACTTAATACGCAATCCATTTGTCGTTCCAAAAAAACGAATATGTTGAATGGTCGTTTTTCCAATACCATTAGCAGTTTCACTGCCTATCGATATTCCATGCCCATCACGCATAATGCTTTCTTTAATCACAACATCGCTTGATGAAGGATTTGTGTTTTGAGCCAATCCTGATTTAATAGAAATATTATCATCCCCTGTTGAAATATCGACATTAGAAATGAATATATGCTGAGAGGATACAACATCGATCCCATCTGTATTTGGGGAATCTTTGGGATTTTTAACTTTTATCTGAGTAACTTGAATATTTTGACTGTTCCGCAATACCAAATTCCACATCGGAGAATTAGTCAATAACACCCCTTTTATAGAAGCATTCTGAACATAATTCAATTCAATAAGCCACGGCCTAGGCATCCCATTTGCAAAAGGTATACCAGGAAACTCTTTTTCAAAAATTCTTTCTTTTCCTTGATGAATCATGATATTAACTTGTTTTGCCTTTACCCACCAAATTTGCTGGCCATCTCCATCAATCGTTCCATTCCCTACAATATGCACATCATGAACGTGATCTGCCAAGATAAAAGCCTCCCCTTTTTGAGCTGGCTGATCTATAAAAGCACTGGTAAATTCATGATGAATATTACTTGCCCGTAAAACAGCACCTTGATCTAGATGAAGCGTAATATTGCTTTTAAAAGATAAAGGGCCACTTAGCCAAACACCTTTAGTTAAAGAAACTATTCCTCCACCTTGTTGGGCACAAACATCAATTGCCGTTTGAATAGCTTTCGTATTTAACAGCATCCCATCCCCACGCCCGCCATATATTTGTGGCTGGCAAACCAAAGTATTTGCTTTTACAAAAGGGCTTAGAAATGTTGCAAAACATAATCCTATAACCCAATATATTTTAGAAAATCGCATCATATTGTATCTATTGAATATTTGCCAAAAGAATATAAGTAATTTCAACATTATTCTTTTTCTTATCGTGCTTCATAAGAAAGAAATCGTCTTTCTTATATCAAAAACTATTTATCCAAATAATGAAGGTTGTTTTTTAATTCTTAAAAAAGATGCATTTTTATCCAATGCATAAGAAATCAAAATCAAAGATGAAATTGCTGCGCTGACTTCAATACGCACAGCTAAATTTTTTTCCGTTGCTTCACGTTGCCGAAAACGTGTAATCGCACGATGTGCAATCATCACTGTTCGCGCGTGACGTGCATATTCAGCATGACGACCATCAAATACAGCAATTCGTCTTAATACAACCCTTAAAATATTCTTAATATCCTCTGTCATAATATCATGATCAACCATATGGCGCAGACGAATAATATTAATCCCAATTAACATCACCGCCATACTACCATGACGATAACTTTTGACCAAAGTTGTGTTCCGATCTTCGTTTAATTGGCGCATCAACACAACAAAAGATTCAGAAACAAAACCAACCCACTCTCTGGCCAAAGGAACTGATGAAGATTGGGCAAGATGATGTAACCCTTGCAATAATTTCATCCGCATTTGTCGTCTTAAACGTCTTGCACGATAAGGAAAAAATAAACGATATGAAGCCAAAGCAAAAATCCCACTCATTAATACAGCCAATGCATTGTTGAAAAAAGAGACCTCATCGACACGCCCCTCATTAGCAAACCCCAACATATAGCAAAAGAAAAAAGAGTACGTTGAAGCAACAGGTGCAAGACGCGGAACACACATTGCTAAAGCCCCAATTCCTAAAGGAAAAATCAAAAAGATAAATAATAAATTCAGATTGCTAATCGCTGGCATAATAAGAAAATTATAAAATCCCCCAACAACAATGGCGATACATGCCCCCTTAAACCACCCTAAACATGCCAAAGTTGCATTCTCAAATAAACAAAAACGCGCACAGCCCATACATAAAAAAGCTAAAAATAACGGCCCACGATCCCATCCTGTAATTTCCCATGCCAAGCATCCTAATGAAATCGCAAAAAAAGCACGAATAGCATTTCGCCATGCTCTTTTAAAATCAAAGCTGGACTTCACATCAAATCGAAAATGATCATGTAAGTTAAAATCACGACTTTTATGCAACTCGCTCAACGTAATTTCTAATTCAGCCAAAATTTCTCGTAAACTTTGATATAAAATACGATCATTCAAACTTTTACGTGCATAATCCTCATTCGTTGCTTGTGGTTTTCCTAAATTTTTATAAAAACTATCCGCTATTCTTTGTCGGCACTCCCAACGTAATGCATTTAAAGCTGTTAAGGTATCCTCTAAGGAAGCAGCTTTTTTTAATTGATCTCGTAATTTAAGAAGGTAACTTTTAGTCAACGGCACTATATAATGAAAATTAAGAACATCTTTTTGAATTTGCTTTAAATGAATAGAAAAGGCCGTTGCTTTTACCAATAAACCAGAAACAGAAGACAACACAGCACGGGCATGATCCCCTGTATGACCTGTTCCTTTCATCTCTCTTTCTCTAAATTCAATATTATTATTTAATCCAATAATTGAAGAAAGAAGCTGATCTGACTGAGCCACCGCCCAATCATCCCCATCCAGCATTTTATAAACAGATTTAATTCCTTCCTCTACTGCCAAAGACAAATCATCATTAAGTTTTTTATGCGCCTGATGATGTAAGTTTAGATCAAATAGACGTGCTGTAAAATTTTCAGCTAAAATACCTAATATAAAATAACTTCCTCTAGACATCGCTGTCATAAAGGTCTCATTTGGGTCCATTACCGAGGAAAATAAAACAATTGCACAGCTATACCCAGCCATAACCATGCCCAAAGCACGAAAGTTACGAGTACAACTGCTGACCCAACAACAAATAGAAACCCACAAAGCCACAGAAAGGTCGAATAAAAAAGGTTGTTGAGGAAAACTGGCAACAATCACTAAAGAAACAACAATCCCAGTAATATTACCAACAATAATCCAATAAGCTTTGGATAAGACCTCTCCACGAGAGGAATTTTGGGCAACAATCCAAACCGCCATAATCGCCCACCGTGGGCTATCTAATTCCATCCACAACGCAATAATTAACACGATATAAGAGGCTATAAGCGTACGAAATGCAAAAATAATTGCTGTTTTCTGCGGGGCATATAACCATTGAAACGACTTCAACATAGATTGACCAAAGGCCATTTGCTTTACCTAGTTTTTTTATAGACCTACAAAGAAGATTCAATAATTATTGCCACAAACTATTCCGAAGGAAGAATGAGACGCTTAGTCAAATTTATATAAACGATAAGAAGGATTTAAGAAAGTTACATTTTTCTCTAAAGCATAATAAATTAAAATTAAACATGCAATTGCTGCACTTATCTCTAAACGCACGGCCAATTTTAACTCTTTTTTCTCGCGACTGCGTAACCTTCGAATAGCACTTTTGGCAATTAATACCGTTCGTCCATACTTTCCCCCTTTAAAATGGGTAATACGACGCATAACCACCCTTAATTCATTTTTAATATCTTCTGGTAAAATATTATGATCTATCATAGCTCTTAATTCAATGATATTTAATCCAATACACATCACTGCCAAAGCACCATGATTATATCTTTGCACCAATTCAATTTCAGTCGTTATATCAAACTGGCGCATCAATGAAATAAACCAATCCATCGTTGATGCCAACCATCGACGTGGTGCAGGAACTGGATTAGCCAACGGTAAAGATTGAATATCATGCAACATGCGTGTGCGAATTTCTTTTCTAACTTTTTGTGGAGAGTAAGGAGCAATAAAACGAAAAGAAAAAGCTGCAAGCCCGACCCCAACCAACATAGATAAAGTACTATTTAAAAAAGTAACTTCATCCATTCTGGTTTGATTTCCTAAAATCAACATAAAAGGCAAGAAGGTTGCAAAGCTCATCCCTACCCCACGTGTAGGTAAATTATAAATAGCCAACCCACTACAAAATAAAGGAATAAACAAAGCCAAATAGACCATCTCTATCGAATTCGCCATGGGTATAAGCGTAACATTTAAAACAGCCGTCACCACAACTGTTATGACTGTCCCTTTAAAGAACCCTTGACACATTTTATAGCCATTTTCAAACAAACATAAACGACCACATGCCACAGCCAACAAACCAATCGAAGAACCAAATTCATCCCATGCCGTAATTTCCCACAAAAAGCATGCAACTAAAATCGCAACAAATACCCGAATTCCATTTCCCCAAGCCAGCTTAAAATTATATAAAGGGGGCAATCCAAATCTAAAATTATCATTTTTTTTGGGGTGTCTTGCACGTTGATATTCAGATAAAATAACCTCTATCTCTCCCAATAATTCACTTAAAGAACGATATAAAATTCTTTCATCCAGTAAACTTTGATCCTCTATACCAGATGCATTCCGAACCGCATTTGTATCTGTATAAATACAATCTGCAATAATCTGACGGCACTCCCAGCGTAGCTTCTCCAAAGAATTTAAATGTTCTTGAAAGCTCGTATCTTTTTCTAAGGCATGAATTAAATTCTCTAAATATACTCTGACTTTCAAACAGATACCTTGAAAGACGTCTTCCTTTTGAAAATGCCGCATATATATCGTCAGATTAATCAAACGAGCCAATACAGCACTCAAGGACAAAAGCGTTGCATGAACATGATCAGCCGTATGGTCATCATTCAACATTTCTACTTTTCTAAATTCGATACTATTTTGAAAAACTGAAATTGCTGCAAAAACTTTTTGCACTTTAAATGCTGCTTGATAGTCTCCTTTAACCACATCACGAACAACCGTCAAAGCCCCCGTAATGGCTTTTAATAAATTTTCATGTAAAGATTTTCGTGCGTTATTCATCATATTAAATGCGAATAAACGTTCAACAAAAGTCTGGCACAATACGCCTAAAATAATATAACTACCCCGTGCCATAGCTGTCATAAAAACTTCATTCGGGTTCGTTATCGATGATAAAGCAATCAACGCACATGTATATCCCGCCAAAACAAAGCTATAGGCCGCTGAGCCGCGAATTAAGCTACCCCACCAACAACACCCACCAACCCATAAGGCAATACAAAAATCAAACAAAAACGGTTGCTGAGGAAAAGCCATCACCAATAATACCGCAGCAATCACCCCAATTAACGTCCCCATAACACGCCATTGCGACTTTGCAATTGTTTCACCAGGAGAAGTTTGTGAAACAATCCAAACCGTCATCATTGCCCATTTTGGGCTGTCCATTTGCATCCATAATGCAATAGCCAGCGCTAAATATGAGGCCAGTATTGTCCGTAATGTAAAGAAGATTGCTTCTTTATGGGGTGCATAAAGCCATGCGTAAGATTCAATCTTAATCGATGGGAAAAAGCTCGTTTTTTTAAACCATACTAAATTCACAAGATTTTAACCCATACATAAACGATAACTCAATTGATTGCAGATTATTCACCTGCATGACTTAATTTATTTCTTTGTTTTGCAAGCCCCATTATTCCCATTAAAATTCCAAAGAATGACAATAAAAATGGAGCCCACCGCCCGACAAAAGAAAAGGCCGTCCAAGATAACGCCCCTGGCAAAGCAACAGCTTTAGCCCCCCTGATTCCCCAACCAATTCGTATGATTTCTCTACCATAAGGGTCATAAACTGCGGATATCCCTGTATTTGCTACACGAACAATAGGAACACCCTCTTCAACAGCACGTAACCTGACGGCATCCAAATGTTGCCGTGGCCCTGCCGAATTCCCATACCACGCATCATTTGTTAAATTCAATAGCCATTTTGGTCTATTCCTTGGATCAACAACTTGTCCAGAAAAGATAACTTCGTAACAAATCAAAGGACCAAAAAGGCTAACCCCAGGAATCTGTACACTTTCCACCCCTTTTCCTGGGGTCAATGGTGCACCAGGAACTACATGAAAAGGAATATACCAAGGTTGAGATTCTCCAAAAGGAACCAATTTTGCTTTATTATATTGAGCAATCACAGAACCATCATCGGAATGCAATACAACCAAGCTATTATAAATATTTCCTTGCTCATCACGCGTAATTGCACCCAAAACACCTGCATCAGCCCCTTTGGCATTTTGCATTAATACAGCCCTAGCCATTGAATCATACTGTAAATCCCCAGGGAAAGAACTTTCTGGCCAAGCAAAAATAATTGGACGATGTGCAATCTGTTGTTGTTGCTGTATGTGCAAAGCGTCCTGCACACCCTCAACAGTTAAAGATAAGTAATTTTGGAAAATACGACGCGGATCCGTATTATTAATTTTATCGTCTTCTGCAATATTCCCTTGTATTAATGCAACAATGGGCGTGTCTTGTTGTGCAACAGGGGCTGGGGCTAACCTAATGACACCTATAACGAGCCAACAGATTATACTCCCGATCAAAGTCATCCACCCTTTGCGCCCATAAATGGGTAATAATGCCAAGATCACTGTAAAAAATGTCAGTCCATCCACGCCAACCCAAGCTGCAGGTTGTATGAAGAAATCACCAATTTTTCCTGGAATTTCCCAAACACTTCCGAATGGATTCCATGGAAAACCTGTTAATATAGGATTCCACCAAGATGGAGGTAATAAAATGGCTCTGGACATATCACATAACGTCCACAACCCTGCAAAAACAATAACTTGCCTCCATCCTTTAGGATTTAGCCAATAATAAAGTGCTGCGACGATGCCTGTCCACAAAGCCAACAAAATAGCACATAAAGGAGAAACAATCGGAACCAACCACCAAAATTCTTGTGCTCTAATTAAAATCGCATTGACGAGCCAAGACAAACCAACTGTATGCAACCCAAAGCCAAACCAATAGCCTTGTACAAAAGCATGTTTCCAATTTTTAGCGTGCTGTATTCTAAAAAATAATAACGGAAATGTAAAAAGTAAAACAACAAAACAATAAGTCGGAGGAAAAGCCAATGAAGACAATCCCCCGATAATGATTAAAAGTATAAAACCTTTAAATCCAGTTAAATGAATTAATTTATCAACTATTATGCGTGCACTCATTATCAAAAGCTTTATTAATCATGCGATGCACTGTTCTAATCTATTCCAACGCATCACGCAAGCGACGTTCATAGTGACGGTAATATTTGTCAGCAAATAGCTCTGTTTTTACAATAATAGCGACATCAGTGGTGTTAAATTGTTCGTCAATCACAGCCCCATCCCCAACATAGCCACCCAAGCGCAAATATCCCTTAATCAATGGGGGTAAATTAACCAAAACATGACGATGATTTAATTGATGAGGATCCGTATGCACCATTTCAACACGTCTTTCAGGTACTGCTGTCATCCTTAATGCTGGGGGGGCTAAATGGGCATGATATAAATAGGTTAGACTTTCCGCATGATCGGACAAAAGAATCCCAGGTAAGCTGGCACATCCAAATAAAATATCGATACGGTGCATAAAAATATATAAGGCAATACCTTCCCATAAAAGTTGCATTGCCGCGCGGCCTCTATATCTTGCATCTACACAAGAACGACCAACCTCTAACAATCTTCCTGGATATTCTTTTAAAGCAGAAAGATCATATTCGCTTTCACTGTAAAATTTTCCTGCGAGATCGGCTTTTTCTTGGGGTAACAAACGATAGGTTCCCACGACTTGATCCATTACCGAATCCTGGTTGTAATCAATAATTAATAAGTAATCTGCATATTGATCGAAATCATCATAATCTCGCTTTGTACGAATAGCTTCTTCATCGGGTTTTGCACCCATTTCTTCGTAAAAAACACGATATCTTAACGCTCTTGCGGCATCTCGCTCTGCATCATTTTTTGCCAAACGCACCCCTAAATTACCAGCACGTAGCTCAACATGCTCATCTCGTCGCAAATCCAGTGCTAATAAATTATTCGTGGTTTTTTCTGTTCCCACAACCAGTTTTTCCTCTTCTTTAGCTTTTATTTCTCTTGGATACGTCGTGCAAACAATTCCAAACGATGCTGCAACAAATCAAAACCCAGTTTTTTTGCCATCGCTTGGACTAATTTAACATGTTCGGGGTCTTCGAATTCAATCACCTTTCCAGTATCCACATCAATCAAATGATAATGTGTTCCCTGTTCTGTAACTTCATACCGTGCTCTACCACCACCAAAATCATGTTTTTCTAGAATTCCTTTTTCTTCCAGCAAACGAACAGTTCGATACACTGTTGCCACTGAAATATTATCATCCAATCGAGATGCCCTGCGATAAAGTTCCTCTACATCAGGATGATCATGGGACTGAGACAAAACACGTGCAATTACACGACGTTGCCCTGTCATTTTCAATCCCTTTTCAATACATAAGCGTTCTATATGAGATAATGTATCTTTTTTTTCGCGTGCCATAGAAACCATTTAATAATTTAAATAAAAACTATTCTAAATTTGCTTATAAAACGATCAAAATGCAAATTCTATTTATAGTTTTTTATAACAAAGTGACAAAATAAGCAAAAAATAGTATCAAAATAACAAATGACTTGCAAATAACTCAATCAAATTACAATTCTTTTGCCATGAGCAAAGCATTAATTCCATTTTCATAATAGTTCAAACGCTTTCCCTTTTGAATAAAGCCATAGCGGTTATACAATTTTATAGCAACCTTATTATTTTCTGCAACTTCCAAAAAAACTATTTTTACGTTTTGTTTCTGTAATTGCGTCAAGAAAGCTGTTATTAATTCGCCCCCCACCCCTTTCTTTTGATATGCTGGGTGCACACA
>JAEBDU010012119.1:164239-190686 GCA_016802625.1 Heliconius numata
CTTTGGAAAAGCATCCATATGTAGCAAAGATAATTGATCTTCTATTCCTTTTATCTGATTTAGAAAATAGATAGACATCCTTATATTGGGGCCTTTCTTAATCCTTTTTTAGGCAACTTAGCTTCTGGAGGGTCGACATATAAAGGATAAAGCTGATTAGAAACTTTTTTTTCACTTTCATACTGATCCGCTATTTTAGCCATCATGATCGAATCAGCTTCCTCAATCTCTAGGCACCTGTGGGCATGGCTGGGTAATTGACTTTGTAATCCTGATACGGCTTCGCCTACAATTCCAAAGGGCACATCGGGAAAAGGAATCTCTGTATCATTATACGCCATTACCTGCGCAGATTGATTTGTTTCAACAAATATACGCCCTCTGCGTGCATAAGTAACATGCCAAATCAGCTCTTCTGATAAGGTTGGAGGCAAAAATGGAAACAATACTTCCCCACGGCGCACCCCGATCGCTGGGCAACCCAACCCAACTTGCATCCCCAAGGCAAAAGCAATTGAGGCGCGTAAACCCGTAAAAGAACCTGGCCCCACCATTACCGCAATCAAATTAATTTGATCTGAAGCAATCACTCTTTGCTGAATAAAAGATTGAAAATAAATCGGAAACCGTTCTGGGCCACCTTTTAGAGTTGTTTTTTCTTCTGCAAGAATCTTATACGTTGCCCCTTTTTTTTCAATAACAGCAATATAATTAGGTGCTGTTTCTGAAGAAGAGGCACCATTCATCACCAAAATAACTTTATGGTCACACATTTCTTTACAACATCAAACAAGCATCTTCAAATTCAAGGCGAGGCAAACGTTCAGATTGCGGGTCTTTATTCGCATATCCCAAGCAAATTAAAAAATTAGAATGCCATCCTTGTTCTTCGAAAAAGAGTGTATCCACCATTGAATTATCAAACCCTGACATTGGCCATACATCTAATCCCAAAGCACGCGCTGCCAAAATCAAATATCCCCCTTGCAACGTTGAGTTACGAAAAGCTGTTTCTTCAGCAAAAGGGATATCTTCTGCATACCAAGAGCGTAGCTCCGATTCTGGGTAAAGTTTAGGGAGTTCTTCATAAAATAATGGATCATGTGCCACGATAACAATAGCAGGCGCACTGAGCGCATGATCGATATTACCCACCGATAAAGCAGAACGTAATTTATCTTTACTCACCACATGGGTTAAAAATGCAAAACGTGCGGGTTGGCAATTTCCAGATGTCGGTGCCAATTTAACTAAGTTATAAAGTTGCTTTAACAACGCTGGTTCTATTTCTTTATCTAACCAAGCTTTTGGTGTTCTGGCATCTTCAAATAATTGACGCAAAGAGTCTTCTGGCAAAGGATTCATGAAAAAATCCCTTTTCTAAAAATCAACTTTTTCAACAGAGACTAAATCAGGTAAATGACGGCGTAAAATAGTTTCCACACCATGTTTTAAAGTCAATGAAGAAGATGGGCATCCTTGGCAAGCCCCTTGCATTCTTAGATAAACGCTACCTTTTTTATAACCGTGAAAAATTATATCTCCACCATCACGTGCCACCGCAGGTCTGACTTCATCATCCAAAATATCTTTGATTTTGCTAACAATATCTTGATCTTCGGCGGCAATTTCCATTTCAGAGAAATCAGATAAAGCACAATCCATTTGAATCATTGCCTTGTGCATTAACACAAATTCCATAATCATAGTAATTACTGCACCTTTGAGCGTTTTCCACTCAACAGAAGCATCTTTTGTTACAACCAAGAAATCAGAACCAAAGTAAATTCTTTGAACACCCTCAATATCGAATAATGCCTGTGCCAATGGCGCACAAGCTGCACCATCTCTATCAACAAACTCTATCGCTTGATGATCTTGCAAAATGGTTCGTCCCAAAAGAAATTTCAATGCGTTTAAATTGGGTGTTTCTTCGGTATGGATCATCATTACTCAAGAGTCCTTAAAGCTCTATCTCAGGGATATAAATTATCAAAACGATATTGCTTTTATGCCGTTCAGCAAAAATAAGCAAATTCTTCCTGAAATATAATCATAAACTTATTAATGTTAAGAGAGGTTACTATTATTATTTGCCTTATAATGCAAAAAATCATTAATGAATAGGATATTATTATAAATTAACATTTTAAAAGCAAGCGCTAACTTATCCTATTATTGAACCAGCTTTCACAAAAAGCACAGCAAATATCCATGCTATATCATTAAATCAAAACATTATAATCTTTAAAACAAGTAACAATATATCTGTACAAGTATTTATTTTATATAAATCACAATAAATTTATAAGAAGATATCTTTCAATTCAGTTACATTAAATGTTCACTTGGATATTAACAGATTATACTTATAAATAAATTTATTTATACTATTATTCTATGACTATACAATATTTATTTAAATTTTAATATTATATAGTAATAAATGATAAATAAATAATTTTATAAATAACAAATTGAAATAATTATAATATGCTTTTGATTTATATTTTCTTTTTGTTATTTAAATTGAATTTTTTTTATAATTTAATTACTGTTTTATTAAGGAATTTTCATTTTAGTAATATTAGTTTTAATTTTTATCATATAAAGGACTATGGATGTCATCAAACACCTCTCTTAAACAGGTACTTGGAACCTTTCACCTTTGGGGCATTGCCGTTGGTTTAGTCATTTCTGGCTCTTTCTTTGGATGGAGCTATGGCTGGGCCAGTGCTGGCACACTTGGATTTCTCATTGTGGTCCTTTTAATCGCATTAATGTATTGCTGTTTTATTTTCAGTTTAACTGAACTCAGCACGGCAATCCCCCATGCTGGAGGACCTTTTGCCTATGCTTTACGTGCATTTGGACCAACCATCGGTTTTTTTGCAGGGCTTGCGACATTAATTGAATTTGTTTTTGCCCCTCCAGCAATCGCAATGGCAATTGGGGCTTATATTAATGTTCAATTTCCTTATATTGATACCAAATTAATTGCCTGTAGCGCCTTTTTACTGTTTATGGGATTAAATATTATTGGTGTTCATATTGCCGCCACTTTTGAGTTGGTTGTTACTTTATTGGCTATTTTTGCGCTCATTATATTTATGGCTGTTGTCGCGCCAACCTTTTCATGGGAACATTTTGCTAATCATGGCTGGGGCGGACAAAATACATTCCATTTCTCAACAATCGAAGGGATGCTAGCGGCCACCCCTTTTGCAATTTGGTTTTTCTTAGCAATTGAAGGCGCTTCTATGGCCGCAGAAGAAGCAAAAGACCCACAACGTACAATCCCAAAAGCACTGGGGGCAGGAATTGTTACGGTAACACTTTTAGCAATTTTTATTATGCTATTTGCTGGTGGGGCCAAAGGAGATTGGCGTTTATTAGCCAATATTAATGACCCTTTACCTGAGGCCATGAAAGCGGTTGTTGGTGCGCAAAGTATATGGTTACATATTTTGGTCTGGTTAGGCCTTTCTGGATTAATCGCATCTTTACATGGCATTATTATGGGATATTCACGACAAATCTTTTCTTTGGCCCGTGATGGATATTTACCCCAATGTTTAGCACGCGTTAATAAATATACACATACCCCTTACCTTGCAATACTAGCAGGTGGCTTTGTTGGAATTGGGGCTATTTTCTCTGACTCTTTAATTATTATTGCCAAACAACCTTTAACAGCCAGCATTATGACTGTGGCTGCTTTTGGCGCGCTCGTGATGTATATTATTTCAATGGCCGCTTTGTTCAAATTACGCATTAGCGAACCTGATCTTCACAGGCCATTTAAAGCAATTTTATATCCTTTTGCACCTCTTTTTGCGATGATTATGTCCATCATATGCTTGGTTACTATGGCATTATATAATCTTGAGCTCGCAGGATGTTTTATTCTATTTATGGGTATTGGATATATTTATTTCCTAACGACTAAATCATCAAGAAACACACTTGCTGAACAAAAATCCGCAGAAATACTGAATAACATTAACGGGTAATATTATGTATAAAACTATTTTAGCAAACCAAACTTGGGTTTTTGAGGATTTAAAAACAGTCATGGCCAAAGCCTCCCCCCTACGTTCAGGGGACGTTTTGGCGGGTGTTGCTGCAAGTTGCGACGAAGAGCGTGCTGCGGCTAAATTAGCATTGGCAGATATTCCTTTAAAAACCTTTTTAGAAGATCAATTAATTCCTTATGAGCAAGATGAAGTCACACGGTTAATTGTTGATACGCATGATAAAGAGGCTTTTAAATCTATTGCCCATTTAACTGTGGGTGATTTTCGTAATTGGATCTTAGACGATACAACGACAACACCAATATTAAGCTCAGTAAGCCAAGCCATTACTCCAGAAATGGCTGCTGCTGTTAGTAAAATAATGCGCAATCAAGATTTAATTTTTGCCGCTAAAAAATGTTGTGTCATTACAAAATTCAGAAATACAATTGGGTTGCCAGGACATATTGCTACACGATTGCAACCCAATAGCCCAACAGATGATTTACAAGAGATTGCTGCTGGAATGCTAGATGGATTACTCTATGGTAGTGGAGATGCCGTTATCGGCATTAATCCTGCAAGTGACAGTTTAAGTATATTGGGTAAATTAAACCACATGCTGGATGAAACAATTCAGCGTTTTGAAATTCCAACGCAAACCTGTGTGTTGACCCATATAACAAATACCATTCAATTAATAGAAAGAAATACACCAGTAGATTTGATTTTCCAATCTATTGCTGGAACAGAAAAAGCCAATACAAGTTTTGGAATTAATTTAAATATTATACAAGAAGCTTACGATGCGGCCCTTTCCCTAAATCGAGGAACGATTGGGAATAACGTCATGTATTTTGAAACAGGACAAGGAAGTTGTCTTTCCGCTGAGGCACATCATGGAATTGACCAACAGACTTGTGAAGCCAGGGCTTATGCTGTGGCTCGACATTATAATCCTTTGTTAGTGAATACTGTTGTTGGTTTTATAGGACCAGAATATTTATATGATGGTAAACAAATTATCCGTGCTGGGTTAGAAGATCACTTCTGTGGAAAGATTCTTGGACTGCCTTTGGGATGTGATATTTGTTATACCAATCATGCCCAAACGGACCAAGACGATATGGACACATTATTAACATTGCTTGGTGCTGCAGGTATTCCCTTTATTATCAGTGTTCCAGGTGCAGATGATATTATGTTAAATTATCAAAGCACATCTTTTCAAGATGCGTTATATATACGACGTTTATTAAACTTAAAACATGCTCCAGAATTTGTTCAATGGTTAGAAAAAATGCATATTGCCGATCAATATGGTCAATTACAAGTAGCAAATTCTAATCATCCATTATTGAGTGCTTTATCAGTAGAAGGGTAATCAAAATGGTTTCAGATAATTGGTCATTTTTAAAACAATATACAAAAGCCCGTATTGCATTGGGACGTTCTGGTATCAGTACGCCCACCAAGGAAGTTTTAGGATTTACCCTTGCCCATGCACAGGCCAGAGATGCTGTTTTCCAACCGTTTAATAGTCAGCAAGTGGAAGATCAACTCCATAAAATTGGACTAAAAACCATTACAGTGCATAGTCTTGCCAAAGATCGTGAAGAATATTTAAGGCGACCTGATTTAGGACGAAAATTAGATCAGGAGAGTATTGATAAACTTGAACAAGCCTATCAACATCCTTCTGATTTAATCCTTATTATCGGGGATGGATTGTCTTCTTATGCTGTCGATCGTCATGCTGTTGGGGTTGTACAAGCACTCTTACCATACTTAAAAAAACTTAACCTTCAACTTGGTCCCGTTGTTCTGGCACATCAAGCCAGAGTAGCAATAGGCGATCAAATTGGTAATCTTTTGCGTGCTAAATCGATTGCTATGCTTATTGGTGAACGTCCTGGTCTTTCCTCTGCGGATAGTCTTGGTATTTACATGACATGGCATCCTGATAATATACGCAATGATGCTGATCGTAATTGTATTTCCAATGTTCGGCCAGAGGGATTAAGTTATGACTTAGCAGCCTTTAAATTAGCATGGTTATTAGAGCAAAGCTTTATCAAACAATTAAGTGGCGTGCGTCTAAAAGATGAAAGTGATAATGCCGCATTAATGGATACAATTAAACCACTTTATATTGAATAAAAATATTCTAATAAAATTGTAAAGGGCGTTAGGTTTTTTCTAATAAAATTGTTTTTACCTTTAGACAAAAAATCAATTCATTCTAAACGTAAGAACAATAAATTTACTTAAATTAAAGAAGCAACATTTTGTTCTGATTATTAATAAAATATTGCTTCTTTAAAAAACTATTTAGCTTGTAACTTCATCAACCATAAGCTGGCCAATTCTGCAGGAACATTTTGTCCAGTCAACGATTTTAAAAGCTGCACTGCTTTTTTCTTATCCCCTGCACTTTGTTCTGCCAAAGCATATTGTAAAACGGCAATATTATGATCATTCATCGGTTTTGTCATGGCTTCTTGCATCATTGCAATTCCTTCCTTAACATCTCCCCCTGCAAATACATCATAACCCAATTTAAATAATGTATCCCCCGTTTTTTCTTTACGTGCCAAATCTCTTTGATTGGAAAATTCACTCTTTTTCTTTTCAATGGCTTTATTAATATACGCTGTCAAACGTGTAGAGCGAGCCTCATCATTCCCAGTAAACAGCCCCTTATTACGCCCAGCCGTTAAAGATTGCATCCCAATATGGGGCAATCCAGCCTGAACAGCAACCTCAGCCATTGTCATATATTGGTCTGCTGTATTTAATAAGCCTGTTTTTTCTCTAAAATTCCAGATCTCTAATTCAACTTGTGGGGACACCCCTTTGGTTGAGGTCAAGGAATTCATCACATGCGCCCAATATTCTGGCTTTGGATAATGTAATGCAAGCTGTACATAACTATGTTGTAATCCTTCTTTATCCCCTAGCTTTTCCTGACAATTAACCATAAATTGCCATTGTGTTTCAGCAGGAACAGAACCTCTTTTAATTTCAGTATTAATTTGCTTTTGCTGTTCATTTAATGCTGATTTATAATCTCCATTTAAAAAATAAGATTGAATCAGCAATGTCTGCATATGCGGATTATCGCCACCTGCTTTAAAATAGCTTTGAATATATTGCACTGTTTGAGGATATTTTCTAGCACGATATGCCAAGCTCGCTTGAGCCATCAATGTTTGAATCCGTTGTTCTTTTGTCAAACGTGATGAAGACAATAAATACGTATATCCTGCCAAAGCAGCATCCACTTTATTTTGCTTAACAGCAGAAGCAATTTGAAGTTGGGTAATGATATCACGTTCATAAGGACTGGCATTCGCAATTGCTTGTGCTTCTTTAATCGCTTCATCAGCTTGGGCATATTTCCCTTGCTTCATCAACTGTTCTGCCTTTTTCAAAGGCACAGCCATTTTATTACTCACCACATCTTTGGCATAAAGTGTCACAGCACCAACGCTCATCGCAGAAGTTAAAAATGTTGCTATTAGTAAATTACGCATCCAAATTGATTGTTTCATAGTCTCTATACCGCCTCAATTTTTTTCCACAATACCGATTTTTCAATACCCAATTGCCGAGCATCCACTAATATCGGAGCAATAATTTTATCATCCGTCATTTTATCTGTTTTGACATAAAGCGCTAGTTGATCTGGGTGAGCCACTATTTCTTTGAGTTTTTGTTGTAACGCAACTTCATTCGCAACGCTCTGATTATCCATCCAAATCGTATGGTCAGCATCAATCGTTAAAGTTAAACTTGATGATCGTGTAACTTGAACACTATCTCCATCACTTGATGGAAATTGCACAGGTTTCATTGACAAAAGAATAGGTATCATTAGCATATCCAAAACTTAAAACTACATCCCCAAACCATAAACAAAAAAGGACGCATATCAACTGCCTGCAACCCTTTCATCACCACATCCGTTTGGGTAAACCTCTCTTGCTTTACCAACGGTTCTGATTGCTCCGAAGATACAGTTTTGTTATCACCAACTACACCAACAGCACTAACCGCCGACATATTAACGCTCATCATAGAGGTTAAAATGAGTAATCTTAATAAGTTACGCACCCAAACAAATTGCCACAAAACTCTGTTCCGTTTTAATTTTGCCCCATAATACCAATTTTTTTAATACCCAACCGTTGAGCATCTGCCAATATCACGGCAACTGTTTTATAACTCGCCAATCGATTTGGTTTAATAAAAATCGTTGGCTGATCGGGAATTGCCGCTATTTCTTTGAATTTTTGCTGTAACGCATCTTCATTCGCAACGGTCTGATTATCAAATGAAATCGTATTATCAAAATCAATACCAACCGTTAAACTTGGCGGAGGTTCTGCTTGAGTAGGCTCCCCCCTTCCCAATGCTAATTGCACAGATTGTGTTTGCAAAGGAATGGTAATAATTAACATCACCAGTAAAACAAGCATAACGTCAATTAATGGGGTCGTATTAATATTAACAATGACCTCTTCTTCCTCAGTGCTTTTTTGCATAGAAAGACGGCGCATTTGTCGGGTTCTTAATGTATTATTATTCATACTGAATATCCCTGATTACCCCTAGCCTGGTTTAGGAGGCTGTGTAATAAAATCAACACGAGAAATGCCTGCCTGTTGACATGCTTCTACAACTTTTCCAACAAATTCATAACGTGCGTTAATATCTCCACGTATTTGAATCTGAGGTTGTGGTTTCAAAGCTGCAATCTCAGCTAATTTAGAATTCAACATCGATATATCTGCAACCGGCTGTTCATTCCAAAAAATCTGTCCATCAGCATTCACTGCCAAAACAATATTCCCTTGTTTAACCATAGTCAGATGACTCATCCTGACGGGCAAATCCACTTTGATTGTATGCGTTGCCACTGGAATAGTAATCAAGAAAATAATCAGCAAAACCAACATAATATCAACCAGAGGGGTTGTATTAATTTCGGAAACAACTTCGTTTTCCTCACCATCCATCCCCCCATAATCCCCGCCACCGCGGGGGCCACTTAGGTGAATGCTCATGAAGCGTCACTTTCCTTATTTGTTGTATTTTTATTATGAGGATTACCACCAATTAATACACATTGAACATCAGAAGTAAAATTACGTGCTTGATCCATTACAACTTTATTACGACGAACCAAAAAGTTATATCCTAATACAGCTGGAACAGCAGTCGCCAAACCAATAGCCGTCATAATTAAAGCTTCACCAACAGGTCCTGCAACTTTATCTAATGTTGCTTGACCAGCGATGCTAATTGCTGACAAAGCATGATGGATTCCCCAAACGGTTCCAAACAATCCAACAAACGGAGCAGTTGATCCAACGGTTCCTAAAAAGGCCAAACCACTTTGTAAACGTCCTTGAATTTGATCTAGAGCACGATGCAAGCTCATAGAAACCCAGCTATATAAATCAATGGATTCTTGTAATGCACCTTTGTGGTGTTGCACAGCTTCAATACCATTTTCAGTAATATAACGATATGGAGAATGCGCCCCTAATACTTCAGCACTTTGTTGTAAATTTTTTTGTTGCCAAAAATTCTTGCGACGAACTTCTTTGAATGCACCAGAAACACGATTTTGGGCAATGACCTTAATCACAATGACATACCAACTACCAATAGACATGATCGCCATAATTAATAATGTAATACGAGAAACAATATCACCACTAACCCATAAAGCTTTTAACCCATAAGGATTTTCAGCTGATTTAGTCTCAACAGCAGATGGTGCAGGTGCATCTTGTTTTTGTTCTGGTGCAGAAGCAGTAGGTTGCTCAGACGGTGCTTGTACTGCTGGTGCTGGAGCAGCTGCCGCTGGTGCAGGTTGAACAGGGGCAGTTTGAGTGGGTTGTTGTGCTATAGCCGCTGGATTAGCCGCCAATGCCATTGTTAATATAAAAGCAACAGGGGCAAAGTAACGAACAAAATGATAACGCTTACTCATAATTCAAAAATATTCCTCAACAAAACAAAAAGCAAAACTATTCAAAGTTCATTTGATCTCTATACGACTTTGATCAACAAGAAAGAATGTTGCAATAACATTTATTCTTTAAGCAAACTGGGTATTTAAGGATAAAAAGAATAAGCTAATTTGTTCTATATAAAGGCACAATATTGAACCTCATTTTTAATTACAAACAACCTATCTTACCCTGTTATACCCATTATCTCCTATCCAATAAGATAAACCATATATTTTTAACTTCCCTCTCTTTATTAAAGTCAGGAGAATAATAAAAAGTGTTCTGACAACTCAAAATACACTTCATAAATGTCCCCATCATCCATATCTCCAAAGAATATCCTAAAATCGCATTAATCTTTATTGAGCCAACTTAAAATTAATCATATATTTATAGGCATATTCTTTGACTTTTATCCCTGTTTTTCCAGCTGGATATCGGATCTGTTGCTCGTATTGTAAAATCCTACGATCAAAAACATCCTTTCCATTGGATTGAGCAAGATGACAATTCTTAATTTTTCCTGTCATCTCTATCTCACAAGTCAACATCACTTCCTTTTCTACACTTCTTTTATTCGCAGCAGAATGATTAGATAAAACCATGACTTTATTTTCATGTATTTGCACTTTTTTATCTTCCTTTTTACCAGCCCAGGGATATAAAAACTGTCCCAATGTCCCTAAACAACTAATTAAAAATAAAATTGCTGAAAAGAACATTTGTAAAAGATGGTATAATTCTGCCAATAAACTCCCCTTCTATAACCTAAAGCTGATCGTATAACGATGTCCATATTCTTTAACAGGAACGCCATTTTTTGTTGCAGGACGATACCGAGCACTGGCGGCATATTTCAATGCAGCTTGCACAAAAGATTGCCCCCCAGATGAACTTACAACATGACAATTACTGGTTGTGCCATTTGTTTCAACGTCACAAGATAAAATAACCCGCCCTTCTTTTTGAGCTGCCTCCATATCGGGTGGATATTCAATCTGTGCCCCGTTTAAAGGTCGGCTTCCTGCACTGCGATCGGGTTTTCCTTGATCAGTACTATTTGACTGTCCTTGCGCATGTTGACTACTTTGAGAGCTTGAAGGCGCTGCGGGTGTTGGTGCTGCCTCAACAGGTTTTTTCTGCGTTTGTTTTTTAACCACTGGGGGTGGTTTAGGTTGAGGCGGTGCCTCTATGTTAATTGGTGGAGGTTCTATTTCTGGTGGTGGTGGAACAATCATTTCAGGTGCAGGCGGCTGTGTCGCTGCTGGTGCAGCCGCAGCAGAAGAAACTTCGACAATTTGAACTTGAACAGGCAGGGTATCAACTTGCTCTTTTTTAGGGGTGCGCAAAAACACCACTAAAAGCCAAATGACCAACACATGAAATACAATAACACCGACAAACCCGATGATATGTTCAACAGGATGACGTTCATTCAAATTGACCATCAATCAATTCTTCCTATTCTTTTCAAAATCATTACCACCAAACCTTTACCTTTATTTATGATGCCTGTGCGCTGGCTTCTGAACGTGTTGCCCCAACACGTAACGCCAAAGCTGCGGCCATAAACTCGTCAAGATCTCCGTCTAACACTGCTTGAGGGTTTGTTTTTTCAACCTCAGTACGCAAATCCTTAACCAACTGATAAGGTGCCAATACATAAGATCGAATTTGATGTCCCCAACCAATATCTGTTTTACTCGCTTCCGTTTGCGCAGCAGCTTCTTCTCTTTTCTTCAGTTCAGCTTCATACAACCGTGCTTTTAACATTTCCATCGCGGTTGCACGGTTACGATGCTGTGACCGATCGTTCTGACATGCGACAATAATTCCTGTTGGTACGTGTGTAATTCGAATAGCAGACTCTGTTTTATTAATATGTTGTCCACCCGCACCAGATGCCCGATAGGTATCTATTTTTAAATCCGATTCATTAATATCAATCTGGATTGAATCATCAATCACAGGATAAACCCAAACCGAAGCAAATGAAGTATGGCGACGTTTAGCAGAATCAAAAGGTGAAATACGTACCAAACGATGCACCCCAGCTTCTGATTTTAACCAACCATAGGCATTGATCCCACTGATCTGCAATGTTGCAGATTTAATTCCAGCGGTTTCACCTTCTGTGCTTTCCATAAAAGTCACTTTATATCCACGTTGCTCCGCCCAACGTGTATACATCCGCAACAACATTTCCGCCCAATCCTGAGCCTCTGTTCCACCTGCACCAGAATTGACCTCTAAATAACAATCATTACGATCCGCTTCACCTGAAAGCAAGCTCTCAATCTCTAGGCGTTTAACTTCTTTTTCCAAAGCCTTAAGGTTATTCAAAGCATCATCAATAATCGCCTGATCATCTTCAAGCTCTGCCAATTCAATCAGCTCAAGATTATCTTTACATTCTCGTTCTAAGCGATGCACTAAATCCACCTGATTAGCAAGATAAGTTCTTTCTTGCATAATCTTTTGTGCATTCTCTGCATCATCCCATAAATTAGGATCTTCTATTTGATGATTTAATTCAGCAAGCCTATCCAACGCGACATCCCAGTCAAAGATGCCTCCTCAGCAGTTCTATTGACTGCTCTATCACTTGATGAATGGCTTCACTTTCTGTGGACATAACCCCTCTACTTCCAAATGCAAATAGTTCTTAGTATTACTATCAATTTTTCTAAATAAACACAAGCTTAATTAAACTAATACAAACCACCCATTCCAATATCTTCGCCTGGCGCTGTTGTGGATGGTCCTGTTTTAGGTTTGATTTTTCCACCTTCATTCACATAATCGCCAGAATATCCTGATCCCATATTATCTTCTGAATCTGGAACATTTTCTGCCCCAGTATCAGCCGCACTTAACGCTCCAGTTGCTGCACCAGAACTAAGATTAATACTTGCGCCAGGGGTTTGACCCTCTTTAAAAGCATCCGTAACCATCCCTTTACTGGTATTATAACTAGCCATAAAAATTCCAGAAGGTTTTGTAAAATCTCTTTTTGAAGATGCAGCCAACACTTCTTTCATATAAGAATTCCAAACGGGTCCAGCCAATACAGCACCTGCCATCCCTTTTCCTAACGTTTTTGGGGTATCAAATCCAAACCATACAATCGTTACAACATCAGGTGAGAAACCTGCAAACCATGCATCGTTAAAATTCTGTGTTGTTCCTGTTTTCCCAGCAAGAGGGATATCAATGCCTTTGCTAGCAGAAAAACCCGTTCCACGACGCATCACATCTTCCATCATTGTAATGATCTGATAAGCACTTTGCTCTGAAGCTGCCCTTTTACGATTGTCTGTAAGCGTTGGAGGTTGATTAGGATCAGTCACATTATTCGCTTGAAATGCATCAGAACGCCAAATAACCTTACCATTTCGATCTTGAATATAATCCACCGTTGTTGGGTGAACCACAACACCCCCAGCAGCAATACTGGCATATGCCCCAGCATGTCGTATTACCGTTGTTTCTACGGCACCTAATACTGCGGGTAAAACTTTAGGCATCGAATCAACTTCACCCAATGCAATCGCCAAGTTAGCCACTGCATCCATTCCAATTTGTGCTGCCAATCGAATAGTAACCAAGTTACGAGAATATCTTAATCCATTATGTAATGCTGTTGGTCCCCAAAAATTCTTTTCATAATTATTAGGATGCCAATTTCCAACGGAAAATGGAGAATCCATAAAAATCTGTGAAGGTAATATACCCTGTTCCATTCCCGCTAAATAAACAATCGGTTTAAAGGAGGACCCTGGTTGACGAAGGGCTTGCGTTGCACGGTTAAATTGAGATTCAGCAAAAGACCACCCCCCAAACATTGCTAGCCCGCCGATCTTTTACGAGCGCCATAGAAACCAAAGCCCCTTCGATTTGGGGAATCTGGCAAAGTTCAACTTGACCACTATCTGCCTGAGGTTCAATCATAACAAGATCACCCTCTTTTAATGCATGACGTTTTGACCAACTTAAACTTTTTGCTAGAATTGCGCCTTGATGTGCTTTACCGTTTGCTCCACCTTCAAACCAACCTACTTCACCCGTTTTCGCATTTAAAACAATGGCTAAACGCCAATTCGGCAACATACCAGCAGGTGCTTTTTGCTTTTTCAAATTCTCTTCCCATTGAGCAACAGCGTCATCACCAAGATGAGCCACTGCACCACGCCATCCATGATTACGATCATATTTGATTAATGCTTGACGCATTAATTTAGTTGCTAAAACCTGATCTTTAATGTCAAGGCTGGTATGAACTTCTAATCCACCTTGCATTGTTTTTTCAAGACCATAACGATCGATCAAATCACGACGTACGGCCTCACCAAACCATTCTGTGCCTGTCAAAGGTCCACGACGACCACTGGTATTTTTAGGCAATAAAGGTTCATTTTGAGCTTGCACTTTTTCTGCTTGAGTAATTGCCCCTGTTTCAGCCATACGACTTAAAACAAAATCGCGACGTTGTTTCGCAGCCTCTGGTTTACGAAATAGATCATAATTATAAGGGGATTTAGGTAAGCCCCCTAAATAAGCCGCTTCGGCTGTTGTTAATTGATCTAAATTCTTATGAAAATAGATTTGTGCTGCTGCTGCAACCCCATAAGCACCCGCCCCTAGATAGATTTCATTTAAATAAATCTCTAAAATCTGATCTTTGGTTAACGATTGCTCTATTCGCATTGCCAAAATTGCTTCTTTAATTTTTCGCTCTAATTTACGATCATTATTCAGCAACATATTTCGAGCAACCTGTTGAGTAATTGTGGATGCACCCACTAATCTTTTACCATGAACACGAAAAATATCCTGAATAATCGCCCGAGCAATCGCCACGGGATCTACCCCACCATGTGAATAAAAATTTTTATCTTCAGTCGCAATAAAAGCATCCCTAACTTTTTGAGGAATAGCTGACAAAGGCACAAACAACCGACGTTCAGCTGCCAATTCTGCAACCACACGATCATCATTAGAATAAATTCGACTCATCACTGGAGGGGAATAATCCCGAAGACCAACAACCGTTGGTAATCCTTTGATTGCGCTTTCATATTTAATCCAAGCGACAATCCCGCCCCCAACCAAAACCAATAAAAAGAGTCCAGTGACGGTGCCAATTAGTAATCGCCAAAATCGATAACGAGGGCGAGGTGCAATAGCTACTGGGCGTTTGCGTTCAGAATTTGGGGTATCAGGATTTTCAGGAGACATATGAATTAGGCTCTATTCTCAAAATAACGATTTAAACAATCTAATTAATTGCCTTATATACAGATTTTCTTAAAAAATTGAAATAAGTCAAATCAAATGATCTATGAAAAATTAGGCTTCTTTTAAATATAACCGAACAGAACCTTTTCGACGATCCCACATTTCTGCGCCTTCTTTATCTAAACGCTTCCATTCTTCATCAGATAAATGAATATTTACCGCAGCCGTATTTTCCTCTAGGTGCTTTACCTTTCCTGTTCCTGGAATAGGAAGAATATGATGAGATCGCTTTAATAACCAAGCCAAAGCTATTTGACGCGCCGTAGCTTGTTTTTGAATCATCATTTCTTTTAACACAGCCCCCTCTTCAAAAGTATTTTGATCCAATGGGGCATAAGGAATAAAAGCAATTTGATTAGCTTCACAATATTGCAAAACATGCTCTGATTCACGATTAATTAAATTATATTTATTCTGTACGGATACAACTTTAAAGAATTCTTGGGCTTTTTTAATCATATTCACCCCCACCGCGGACAAGCCTATATGACGAATTAAGCCTTCTTGTTGCATTTTTGCAATGACTTCAAATTGCACTTCAGGTGGGGTATCTTCTGCAACGCGGTGCAACTGCCAAAAACGAATCTGTTCCAATTTCAAGCGTCTCATGCTCATCAACACACATTGACGCAAATAATCAGGATTACCAATAGGACGCCAAATATCAGGACCATGACGTGTATGTCCTGCTTTTGTTCCAATTAATAATTGCGGAGGATAAGGGTATAGAGCCTCAAAAATTAAATCTTCACTAATATAAGGACCATAACTATCCGCTGTATCAATAAAATTAATTCCCAACTCAATAGCACGCTTCAAAGTAGCAATGGCTTCTTTACGATCTTCAGGCTCACCCCAGACCCCCTTGCCAACAATACGCATTGCACCAAAACCCATGCGATTAATTTCAATTTCACCGCCGATTTTATAAGTTCCAGCTTTTGCTGCATCAATCGTTAAAGCCATTTAGCCCTCTTTAAACATTTATAAAACAAAGTATTGCATAACAAAATAGCAACCTTACCCTCTATGCCTCTTCTTGGTTCGAGGATTCTATCTTTGTAATCCGCACTAATTCAATACGATAATCTTTGACCTTTAAAATTTCAAACCGCAATTGATTTATTTCAATCACTTCGCCAACTTTTAAAATCCGTTTATAATGCGCAAAAAGAAATCCTGCCAAAGACACATAATCTTCATCATGGTCAAAAAATGAATCACAATTCAAGGTCATCATCACAGAATGAATATCGGCGGACCCTTTGACTAACCAGCCATCCCCATCCTTGATAATTTTAGATGTTTCATCTTCATCAGGAAATTCACCTGCAATTGCCTCTAATACATCCACAGGGGTGGCAATTCCCTGTACTGTATCAAATTCATTGGTAATAACAACCAAGCGTCCTTTGGCTTTTTTTAAAATTGGCAATAAATTAATGACATCAATCATATCAGGAACAATAATTGGTGGGTATTGTGCAGCAAATTGGGCAACATCTTGATTATCATTAACAACCATCAATAAATCTTTGGCTCTGACAACACCAACAACATTATCTAATTCACCTCGACAAACTGGAAAAATATTATGAGGAGATTCCATAATGTGTTTTTTAATCTCTGATAAAGAATCTTCACAATCAATCCACGAAATCTCTATACGTGGGGTCATAATACTGCGTAAAGAACGAGAAGCCAAAGTTAAAACACCATTAATCATATAACGTTCTTCTTCGGCAAAAGCCGCTTGAGATAATGTTTCAGAAGAACCATTCACTTGTTCTGAATGGTTAGGTCCTATTAACCGAATAATTGTTTCTGCTGCCCGATCGCGAAAAGGGCGTTTTGATTGATTTTTAAGAAAATTCCGTCGGGCAACCTGATTAAAGAATTCAATAAGTAATGAAAAGCTAATTGCTGCATAAATATATCCTTTGGGAATATGAAAACCCAACCCATCAGCAACCAAGCTGACCCCAATCATCATTAAAAAACTAAGACAAAGCACAACAACAGTTGGATGTGCAATCACAAAATTCGTCAACGCTTTTGAGGCATAGATCATAATCATCATAGAAATGATAACGGCGGTAATCATAATCGCAAGCTCATCAACCATTCCAACCGCAGTAATCACAGAATCTATGGAAAATACAGCATCTAAGGCAATAATCTGGGCGATCACTGTCCAAAATTTGGCATTCCCTTTACCTTGGCTGTCTTGATGCTCGTGCCCTTCTAGACGTTCATGCAGCTCCATTGTTGCTTTAAATAATAAGAAAACACCCCCAACAATTAAAATGACATCCCGAACAGAAAGCGTAAACCCACCATATTTCATCAAAGGTTTGGTCAAGGTTACGATCCATGAAATAACCGACAATAATCCCAATCGGGTAATCATTGCCAAAACCAAGCCAACAACTCTGGCCTTATCCCGTTGTTTAAAAGGAAGTTTATCGGCTAAAATCGCAACAAAAACAAGATTATCGATCCCTAGGACAATTTCCAAAACGATTAAAGTAATTAATCCTGCCCACGCCGAAGGATCTAATAAAATATCCATATATTTATAATTCTCAAAAACAATAAAAAGCCAGTCACTTACTTAATTAACATCACAATACAAAAAAAAAGAATTTATATCACCTTATATTCCGTTCCAATATGCTAAAAATAATCCAGTTATTTGATTTTATAGAATAAAAAAGAGTATTTTATGACAAATTATCGCAAAATAGAGCATGGCTCTAAATTAGTTGTTGCCACACATAATGCTGGCAAAGCCCAAGAAATTCGCAGTTTATTAACCCCATTTCAAATCCATATTTATTCAGCGGGGGATTTGAACCTACCTGAACCCGAAGAAAACGGAACTAGTTTTAGTGAAAATGCAAAAATCAAAGCATTAGCCGCAGCAATGAAGTCCCAATTACCCAGTCTGGCTGATGATTCTGGGTTTTGTATCAATGCGTTAAATGGAGATCCTGGAATTTATTCAGCGCGATGGGCAGGACCTAATAAAGATTATCCCATGGCAATGCGCACTTTATATGAAAAACTACATTCCTATGAAGATCATTCTTGTTATTTTATTTCAGTGCTTTGCTTGGCTTTCCCTGATGGTTTTACCTGTGAATTCGAAGGAAAAATACAAGGTGATTTTATCTGGCCAGCCAGAGGGCATAACGGACATGGGTATGACCCTATTTTTCAACCCAAAGGATTTTCAGTCACTTTTGCTGAAATGACTGAAGCTGAAAAAAATTCAATTAGCCATAGAGGATTAGCATTCCAAGAATTAATTAAACATTGCTTCTAATCCCCTATTTTCCCGTATTTTATCTTTCGTCAATATCGCGCTTAGGTAATAAAGCGGGAACAAATCCCAATGTCACCATTAACGTACATCCAAGAGCAACTAATAATAAAACCCCCATACTGGCAGTCCCTGGATGAGCTGATGCCGCCAAAGCCCCAAAAGCTGTGCCTGTTGTTAATGCTGAAAATAATACTGCCCTCGCTGTTGGTGAAGCCAAAGGCCCTTTTAATTTTTCCCGCCAATTCATCACAAAATAAATATTAAAAGACACCCCTACCCCTAAGAAAAGCGGCAGCGTAATAATATTGGCAAAATTTAATGATTGTCCTGTAGCAACGACAACAATAATCGTCATTAATCCAGATAAAATCAAAGGAATCATCACTAAAATCATATCCAATGCACGACGCAATGCAATAAACAAAATCACTGCCAATGCAATAATCGCCATGATTGCAGCAATAATAAATGAATGCACAACTGTTTTTGCACTCTCAACAATATCCACCACTGTTCCTGCTGCTTTTGGGGCAACTGTGCGCACTTGTTTGACAAAATCAATAATTTGTTTTGTCGTAAGATCAACCCCTTTAGGATATACCTCTACCCTTAACCTTCCATCTTTTGTTTGATATTGCTCTGCCAATTCAGCAGGGATATCTTTTACCGTTGTTAATGTTGGGGTTAAAATCGTTTGTAACCGTTGCAATTGATAAGGTAAAAATTTAACTAAATTATCATTAATTGCGATTAACTTACCATCAGGCATTTTCACAATTTGTTGCAATGCAACCTGCATCCGCAGCAATGGACTATCCTTTGGCAATAAACCTTGAATTGAATCAAGCCCTTGTAAAAGTTTTTCAATAGATTGACGCAATTCTTGCGGCGTAGGTTTTGATTTAGGCTGTTGCAAAGAAAGTGTTGGCAATAAAAGAGAAGCCGCATCTTGTAACATCAGCATCTTTTCTTGTTGCCCATCAGGAATAAAAGAATCTAGCCAAACCACACTCTTAACAGCAGGTAATTTTTGCAATTTTGCAGCCATTTCTTTGGCTTCTTCAGGCGTATCCACAATAATATCAGCCGTATAAGGCGATGTATTTGGATCCCCCATCATCTTCTTTAAAGCCATCATTCCTTCAGAATGTGGATCTTTTGTATGAAAAGGGTCCGCATCAAAAACAACTTTTTGATCTGCTAATAAGAATATCCCTACAGCCCCTAAGAGCGCATAAACTGTAATAATCCAAAATCGATATTGACGTATCTTCTTATCCACAGGTTGTAACCACGGAAAACCAGCATCTTTATGCACAATATTAGGACGTAAAATCGCCAGCAAAGCAGGTAAAAACGTTACGGTGCAAATAAATGCAATAAACATCCCTACCCCAGCAATTAAGCCCAATTGTTTCACACCAATAAAATTGGTGGGGGTAAAAGCCAAAAACCCTGCTGCAGCTGCAACTGCGGCTGTGAAAATTTGATGTCCTGCTTCATACCCTGTTTCAGATAAAGCGTGAAATAAATCTTCTTTTTTATTGGTGCTGATTAAATCCTGACCTCTGAAACGAACACAAAACTGTATTCCAAAATCAACGGCAATACTGACAAATAAAATAGCAAAAGAAATAGAAATTAAATTTAACGTACCCACCGCAATCGTTGCAAAACCTGTTGTTAAAATCAAACCAATTAAGAGTAACAATAAAATTGGAACAATTAATCGCCATGTACGAACGGCCATAAAGAGCCATCCTGCAACCAGAACAAAAGAAACAAATAAGCCAACAATCATTCCGTGTAAAACGGTTGAGAATTCTTCATCATTGATCTGAGCATCCCCAGTCATATATACTTTGACAACACCAGATTTTACATCGGGCAAATTATTCATCGCATTACGCAAAATATTCGATGCAACCCCAGAAGGCCTGATTGAATTTAAATCTAATTTTGGCTTAGCAATAACTAACTGATATTTCCCACCCAAATCAGAAAGCTCACCTGACAAGCTTCTCTCCCATGAGAAGGGTTGAATATTCCCAGATGCATCCGCAGTCAGAACATTAGCAAACCCATTTAATGCATCTTTATATTTTGCTAAATCAATTTGCTTTTCCCTAACCCCTAAAACAACCATCCCCAACGTATCAAATAATCCTCTGGCAGACGGATCAGCGGATAAGCTGCTTAAAAAAGGTTGCGCTTGAATAATATTATTTAAAGTCGTGTCTAATAAGGGGGGAGGTAAAAATAACAATCCACTTTTGACTAAAAAAGGATCATTTTGTAACGATTCAACAAAGTAAAAATGCTCTTTATCATTTTTTAACTGATGAACAAGAGCTTGCGCACTTAATTCGCCTTCTTCTGGTATTTTTGATTCAATCAAAGCAACCAACAAATTTTCACGTTGAGGAAAATCTTTGCTCATTTGATCAGAACGTTTCTTCCAATCCATACTGGCAGAAAACATCTTTGTTGTATCTGTTGTGATTTCTATATTCTTGTACGTAACCAAAACAGAGGCCATTGAGAATATAATATAAAATAAAATAACAAACCAAGCACGACGCGCACAAAAAGTGACTACCAGCTTAATAAATGTGGACATCATTTGGTAATGAACCCCTTTGACCTCAATATAAATAAGGAACCAATCCTATAGGCACAACAATCCAACAAAGCATTTTAATCAAATAATCAAAACGCCATAGTTCTCATAAATAGAAATAGAAATAAAAAGAAAATAAAACAACCTTTATATATAAGCAAAAACAAAAAGATTTTTATTTGAATTAAATATATCAACAATAATTATATTATTTCATAAGAGTATTGAATTTTTTAACCTAATCATTTTTTTTATTTTTGTTATAATCAATGCCTTACGCTTTCAACATTCAGATATTCTTTACATAAAAAATAATTTTACAATATATACAAAGCACACAATGAATCTTTTAAATAATCAACAACAAGCCATGATTCCTATTGCCGCCTTTACTGCCAATGGAGATTTACAAAGACTATCTTCAGCAATAATAAAAGGGTTAGAGGTAGGCCTTACGATTAATGAAATTAAAGAAATCCAGATACAATTATATGCTTATGCTGGTTTTCCCAGAGCCATTAACGCCGTTTCAACATTGATGAATATTATTAAAGAACGCCAATCCAATAATATACATGATGATCTTGGCAAAGAAGCAACGCCTATACCTGATAAAACAGATATGCTGTCATTAGGCACTGAAATTCAAACACAATTGGCAGGAAGGGTTGTAGAAGGTCCCTTATTTGACTTTGCACCAACACTCAACCAATTTTTACGTGCTCATTTATTTGGGGATATATTTGCTCGTGATATATTGACTTATCAAGACCGAGAAATTGCTACGATTTCAGCTTTATCGGTTATTAATGGTGCCGACTCTCAATTAAAATCCCATTACCAACTTGGATTAAATGCAGGATTAACCCGACCTCAATTACAAGAAATTATTCAAATCATTACCACAGAAGTTGATCAAAATACAGGAAATCATGCTAAAAATATTTTAGAACAATAAAAAAAACTAAACCAAACAAAAAAAGCGGTCAAACCCACCTGAGGCTTGACCGCTTTTATATAAAATATCGTATAAGAATTTAAATTTTTTGAATTAGTGCCAGACTTTCAATACAAGCAGCAACAGCTTCACGACCTTTATTTTCTTCGTTTTCAGCAGAACGTACTTCTGCTTGTTCCGCAGTATAGGTTGTTAAAATCCCAAAACTAATCGGGGTTTCAGTGGCCAAAGACGCCTGCATAATTCCCATCGTGGCCCCAAGGCTAATATACTCAAAATGAGCAGTATCCCCTTTAATCACACAGCCCAAACAAACAACACCATCATATTTACCACTTTTTGCCAAAGTTTGTGCAATCAAAGGTAATTCAAAAGCACCAGGTGCATATAATAGATCTTCGTCAGCATTAAAAGCAATTTGATGTTCAGCCAACCATTCTTGAGCACCTTTAGCCAATCCACCCGTCACCTTTTCATTAAAACGACTGACAACAATAGCAATACGTGGATTTTTCTTAAAACCAAAATCTTTTAAAGATTGCGGTGCTTGTTTAATCATTTCATAAAACTTTCACTATAGAACTAAATTATTGATCAATTTTATCAGAAGCCAACGCATGCCCCATGCGATCTCTTTTGGTTTTTAAATAAGATACATTATGAGGGTTCGCTTCAATTTCAATGGCAACACGATGTGCAACAGAAAAACCCTGTTTTTCCAACATTTCGACTTTATCCATATTATTGGTTAATAAATCAAGTTGCTTTATTCCTAGCTTTTCAAGAATAGCACCAGCAACCGTCCAATCTCGCATATCTGCAGCAAAACCCAAACGATGATTGGCTTCCACCGTATCCAAACCTTTATCTTGTAACGCATAAGCAGAGATTTTATTAAATAACCCAATCCCACGTCCCTCATGTCCACGTAGATAAATTAAAACACCTTTTTCACAATCGCCAATCATTTTTAACGCTTTATGAAGTTGAGGACCACAATCACACCGCAAAGACCCTAAAACATCACCTGTTAAACATTCAGAATGCAGCCGCACCAAAGGGGTTTGAGAATCAGAGGTTGAAAAATCACCTTTCATAATCGCAAGATGCTCATTTCCCTTTAAATCAACAAAGGCTTGCACAGTAAAATCTTCACCGCCATAATAATTAGGTAATTTCGCAATTTCACCAGCTCTCACAAGGGAAACTAACGGATCAACGGGCACACAATCATATTGTTTGCGCCATTCAATAATAGAGGAAACCGTTACTAACGGAATTTGGTGCTGCTCTGCGAATTTTTTTAATTCAGGCATCCTTGCCATAGTGCCATCTTCGTTCAACACCTCACAAATCGCCGTTACAGGCTTTAACCCTGCCATTTTGACAAGATCAATCGATCCCTCAGTATGACCATCTCGTGCCAATACTCCATTTGAGTTGGCAACCAAAGGAAACATATGCCCAGGACGCACAATATCCTGCGGCGTTACGTCTTCACGCATTACTGTTTCAAAGGTTTTTGCACGATCATTTGCTGAAACACCTGTTGCAATACCCTCTTTTGCCTCGATAGAAATCGTAAAAGCTGTTTCATGAGGAGACGTGTTATTTTGTGCCATTTGATACAAATTTAATTGCTGTGCTTTATCCGCTTCCATTGGCATACATAAAATACCACGCGCATGCGTAATCATAAAATTAATAATCTCAGGCGTTACAAATTCGCCTGCTGCAACCAAGTCCCCTTCATTTTCACGACCTTCGTCATCGACCATTAATACCATTTTTCCAGCACGTAATGTATCAATAGCTGTTTTTAATTCAGGACTTAATGTCTTGATCATTTCTGGACTAAACATAAATTCTCCACATACTTTGCAATAATATCGACTTCCACATTCACCATATCGTTGGGGGATAAATGCCCCAATGTTGTATGTTCCCAAGTATGCGGAATAATCATAATATGAATCATAAACTCGTCATCGGCAACATCACCTTGCCCGATCTCACCAACCCCATTTAAGGTCAAGCTCGTGCCATCAATCGCAATAGAACCTTTTTCAACAACATATTTACGCAACTTTTTTGGAAAAGCAAAAAAGACCTGATGGGCATCCCCACTTTGTTCTGCCTTTAAAAACCTTCCTGTAGCATCAACATGTCCTTGAACAATATGGCCAGATAATCGCGTTGAAGGCGTTACCGCACGTTCTAAATTAACACGTTTTCCTTCGACTAATTTTCCTAAATTGGTTCTAGCTAACGTTTCAGAGCTTATAAAAAAAACAGCTTGCCCTTGTTGATTATATTGAACAACAGTCAAACATACACCATTAACCGCAATACTTTCCCCCATAGAGAGATCTGCAATGCCTGTATCAACTTCAACAACCATAGCATCGTGTTCATGCGTAACCGTTTGAATTGTTCCCAAAGATTCTATGATACCAGAGAACATAAATCTTCCTTTTTATAATGAAAATGAACATCAGATAATAACTGACGTGTGGGATAAGCACGATGTTTTGACAAAATACTAACTTCGTCTTCACCTGTTGCCTGTTGACGAATGGTTAACCATTCATCCCACATTTGACGCTGCCTAAATTCTTGAAGCAATACAGGACCTGCTTCTACCATTGCCCACATCACATTATGTTCGCAAAGAAGCTCTGGCAATTTTTCCAACTCATTACATAAAACCAAAGAAAACCCATTTTCTTTTGCTTGTTTTATATATTGTTCAGGTAATGTTTTTTCTAATTTTTCTTGTGTATGACTACAGACAACCAACAATCTTTTGACATCAAGGTGGTCTGGAACATGACGAACCGTAAAGGATGGATGATCCATTTTTATAGTATTTACCCCTGTAATAATGGCTTCTGTTCCACGTCGCAATTGATGAGCCAAAGTCAAAGACTTCGCAGAGGTAAAAGTTTTTTGTCCCTTTGGCGGTACCATAGAGCCTGCCATATTTATTGCTTGTTTAACCGTTATCCATGTTTTACGGTGTACCATAAATTGAGTAAATGGAGCCAACAAATCAATACATTGTTGATACCAATATTGGGCCTGTACAGAAGATACCTCATTTAATAGAAATACTTCTTTACCCCCTTCACGCAATCTTACACTTCCAGCCCCATAAACATAAGGATTTGGATCTTTAACCCCGATCCATATTCTTTTTGCTGGCGTTTTTAACAAAGCCTCAGAACAAGGAGGGGTTCGACCCGTGTGGTTACAGGGTTCTAAGGTAACAATAACATCAGAAATCTTATCCCATACCCCAAGCTCTTTACATTGTTTTAATGCCAAAGCCTCAGCATGCAAAGATCCCGCTTGATGATGTGCAGCAACCGTTAAAATATTGCCTTGATTATCCAAAACTGCACAGCCTACGGGGGGATTGGGCGCAGTACGCCCAACATATTGCAAGGCTTCGTGAATTGCTCTACGAAACCCATTCGCAATTTTTTCAGAAAATTCAACTTTATCAATTAAGGTTGAATGAATGCGTGCTTGCATTTTTAAAATCAGTCCTTTGCTCTGGACGCACGCGGGCATATATGCCAAGTCTGTCGCATAGTTTCCTATGTACAACCCCAGCACGTTCTTTCTCATCCGGACTATGACCGTCGGCTTCGGAATTACACCGAAATCTGCTTGACCTTATGTTATCCCTAACATAAGCGCTCACGGGCTTAGAAATATTTCTATTTCATCACCGCCGGTGAGGAGTTCCACCTCGCCCCAAGAACGTCGTATTCACTTAATAATTAAGAGTCGTCATAACTCTTATTCATTAATTTAATTTTATTTGCCCAAATTATCAAGACTGAAGCTATAATTTTATCAAAAAATCTAAAAAAATCAGATGATGGTCTTTCATTTTAAAAGGATTTATAAAAAAAATAACTTTTTTGTAATTTTTTTCTTGTAATCTTATTCAAAATATTGCATAGAAACATCCAGCAAGCGTTAAACGCCAAAATGCCGGATTAGCACAGTGGTAGTGCAGCGGTTTTGTAAACCGAAGGTCGGGAGTTCAAATCTCTCATCCGGCACCATATAATACAATATAAAACCAATCCCTTGAAATATTATAAGATATTTGTCGTTATATTTTCAATATAATTTTAATAGGTCTTGTCGCAAATTTAAAACTAGGTTTTGTTTTGGTATAGAATTG